>VYVB01000728.1:0-65465 GCA_009761775.1 Ficus carica | reverse complement strand
TGATTTTTTTAAAAGAAAAATTTGCTTACTTTAACTTTTTTTTTTTTTGGAGATTTTTTCTTTCTTTTTTATCAAATTCTTTATTTGTTTATTTTCAATTCTGGACGAAAAGGGTAATGTGATCTTTCTATGTATCAATTTAGACATTAATGTATATAAAAGAAAAAATTGACATTTTTTAAATTGTAGTTTTCAATTTAGATATTCATATAAATAACCCGTGTTAAATTCCTTGGGCATTAATAATATGAATATCTACCAAGTTCAAAGTAGGGATGCCTTAGTTTACCACGAATGGTAGTCTCTCTAGCAGTAATATTGGATTTGCTTTCAAGTGGTCTGGCGGATAAGAGGTCTCAAATTTAAAGGGGTGCCTTAGTTTACCACGAATGGTAGTCTCTCTAGCAGTAATATTGGATTTGCTTTCAAGTGGTCTGGCGGATAAGAGGTCTCAAATTTAAAGGGGGTGTTCGACAACTTCGCTCTAACTAAATAATTTCAATAACCGGTTATTATGTACTTGAAGCTCTAATAACCGGTTATTAATTCGATCAGGTTCATTATCAATTGAATACTGTTATTAAATTTTGTTCACGCCATTATTAGGGATTAAATTGCACTCAAAGAATACATAGACATGTTTACAAGAAGCTAATGATAATGGTCAAATAGCTTTGTTCTAACATCTCTAATTATAACTTTGTTCATGAGTATCATTAACGCTCCAATAAGCGTTCTATCTCAAAACATATGAAAGATAAAGCTTAGTCCGTCCATCCAAAGAGCACGAGATCTATTCATTTAAGATAATTAAATTAACACTACACAAGAATATCATTGATCTTTATATAAAATGGGGAATGATTTCTTACCTGGTACTCGATGGCATCCAACAATGTGAACTTCAGTTACTGTGAATGTGAACTTCAGTTACTAGTAATGTGAATACATGCGTAAGAAAATGTAAAATAAAGGGAAGTCACATTCGCTTTAGTTACATTTTTTTTCATGAATTAACATTTCTAGTAATTAAAATTCACATTATCGGATATCATACAGTATCAAATATGAGACTTTATGATAAATTATGTATCTATGATTTAAATTCCCCACTATTCACTATAATACACTTAAACCGCGGCTTGAATTGAAAAATGCTTCAAATTGTACCAAATAACACCGCAGTCACACCTATATCAAATTTGGCCGCCAATGCTAGCAGGATTCTGATGGACAAGTGCTCAACAACATGTGAGAAGATTTCATTAAAATGTAGAGTGTGTGATACAACCGTAATCACGCAGATGTACCTCGCTAACAACTTGAAGGCACGTTTCCTTTCCTATAACTTCAAACCCCAATTTTTTATTTTTTTTTTCCTGAATTTTTGTTTTCCTAAAGTTTTTTGGAAATAGTTTTTTATTATTATTTTTATTGGTATAGTGAAGCAGTTTAAGACTTTTGTTTACCCAAAAAGATTTTTTGTTAATTCTTTTTTTTGAATCACATTTTTTACACTTGCTATGTGTATTTTGTTAATGGTAAATATTTAAGTTGTTTCACTATTTTATAATAATTTAATTCAAATTGAAACAATCCAAACACTCATTTAATTTGAATACACAATTCAAATTATGCATTTAAATTTAGATTTTTTAATTTAATAACAACATTCTAAAAGATTCAAAGGCAACTTTTTATCCAAATAGACCATAATAATCATGCCTAAACTAGATAGCAACAACTGGTAATTCTGTTCTATGACAGGGGAGAATACATAATGTCTTGAGTGATCTGTACAAGTTTTTTAACATTTTGAATTTTTTTTTCCTAAACTTATTTTTTTATATAAAAAAGATCAGTTATAATTCGCATTTTAAATCCCCACACTCTTGGTTCTTGGCAATTAAACCCTTTCCATCTATTTTCTATTAATTTCTAACAGAATAGGTCACATAATCAGTGACCCATCACGTGATTCTTTTCTCCAATGAAAAGACCAAAACACCCCCATGCAAAAACAAATCACCCTCAGCCCAAACAATGTCGCCCCCAAAAAATCCCTAACTTTTCTTCGGCAATCTCAGTCCTTGTCCAAAATTTTTGTTTTTATTATGTAACTAGTTGTAGGCACGTACCATGCATGCACGTATTTAATTAATTTGTTAAATACAAAATTTATTATGAGCTATTATTAGAAATAGTTGTTCATAAAATATTGAGAAAAAAATAATTAAATAGCATAAATTGGAGAGGAGTTAGCAAAATCATGTAGAAAGTTAGTTAACTGGGTGGTGCTATGAGAAAATACTAATTGAGATTGTAAAAAAATATATATAAATAAGGATACATTTACAAATAAATTACTTCAGTATGGGCAAAAAAATGAAAAATAAAAAATAAAATGATGAGAGAAAGCAAATAGAGAATAGATTGGCATGTGGACAAAAGTGAACAATAATTTTAAAGAGTAAAAAATAAATAATGTATAAATTTATCAAAAATTTTACACAATTTAAGTTAACTGAGGCCAAATATTATCAAAAATAGTAGTTGAAAAAATGAGATGGTCATAAAAATATATAATAAGTAAGCATTTATATAAGATAATTTTTTAAATAAAATAAAGAGAGAGAAAAAATTAGCCAATTAAAAACAAAACGAAAGAGAGAAAAAAAAAAGATGAAAAAAATGAAAGAGAATTAAAAAATAATAATAATAAATGACATATATAAAAAATTAATATAAATAAGTTTTTGACTTTTTATATTTCTTTTCAAGTGATCAAAAAGGTCTTTTAGTCTATTTGAATGCATAGCTAGCTACAAACTCGAGAAATGCCCATGTCTAGATTTGTTTTGTCTAGTTTTTTTTCCCCCTTTATTAATTTTTTTTTGTTAAATATACACGATGATTTTATTTTTAAAAAACATCCTCTTTTATCCAAACATTTACACCACACGTGACACATTTTATGAGAATTTTAATGAATTTAGAAGAAAAAAATTTAATTATCAAAGATTAAAGAATTTGGGGATTTGATTGTCAAAATTAAAAAAATAATAATAATGATCAAATTATCAACTACAGAGTAGGGATCATCCATATCAATTGCCCACAAATTAATTATCGACGTCACTTTCTGCAGGACTGCAGCTAGGTAACTTTTGCCTTTGCACATTGTTTCTTTTTCCATTTCTTTTCTCTCTCCTTTTTTTTTTTTTTTTTTCCTCAGCTGAAATGCGTACATTTTTTGCTAAAAGCTTCTCACATTTACTGTGCCACTCATTTTGAAATTTTTTTTTTTTTTTGGTAATTACTTCTGTTTGGGAAACTGCTCTGGGCATATGCCCACCAACAAAGATATTAGGTACTTGAATGAAAGGACACCGGACAAAGAATAGAAATAAATACAATAAATGGACGGTACTAATTAAATTTTTCGACAAGGAATGGACCAACTGCTAGCTAGCTATATGGTTATGTAAGAGTTTTTTTAAAACTTATTTCGACTTCAAGAGTCCAAATACTACTTTCAAAATCTTTTAAATAATCGGTTAAAAGAGCTTTTAATTTTAAGAGAAACCTCCTGATAAATTCAAAAATTATTAATATTTAAAATAATTTTGAATAGATTTTAAAATTCATATCAAAATTTAAAATATATTTTAACCTTTATTTTAAAACTTTAGTTATTTATTAAAAGACTATATATGTTTGACCGGTAGTGAAACATTCAAGTAGTTTCGTAATGTTGTGAGTCAAGTAGATGGCAATAACTAGTACTCCATTCTACAGCAGTAGAGAAGACACAATGTTGTGAGTCAAGATAAGTTTTGAACATTTTGATTTTTTTTTTTTTTTTTTTTTTAACTTTTCAAACATCCAAACGGATTATAAAATCACGCCTTATTTACTAGATAGTGAGAACTGGTGATTCCATTCTACGATAGTGGAGAAGACACAATATTGCGTGTTATGATAGTTGTTAACTTTATAATTTTTTATCTTTAACTTTTTAAAGATCCAAATAGATCATAAAATAACGCCTAAACTAAGTAGTAACAAATGATAATTCCATTATAGAGTAGTGGAGAAGGCACAATGTTGTGGGTAGGGATAAATAAGTTTATAACATTTTGATTTTTGTCTTTAAAAAACTTATTCAAAAGATCAGTTATACGTATTGTACATTTTTTTTTTTTTGAAGAAGTTTTTTTTTTTTTTTTTTTAATATATGGTTGTGTTCTTAATTTACATAATTTGTAATTGTACCTCTACTCAAAAAATATAAAATAAAAAATAAAAAAAATTGATGCCACTGCCCGACACTAGTCTGGGATCTTGCTGGTCCATAAACCAAAACAAATTAATTCTCAACGACACTCTCTGCAGGACTGCAACTCGCCAGCTTTGCCCATTTATTCATTTTCAATTTCTTTTCTTCTCTCTCTCTCGTTTTTTTTTTTTTTTTTTTTTTTTTTTGGGTTCCCCTCAGATGAAATGCCTACCATTTTTTGCTAAAATCTTCTCAAATTTACTGTGGCACTTTGTCATTTCTCGTGTTGGGAAACTGCCCTACGGCCTATGGCCTGTGCCCACCAAGTAATATATTAGGTACTTGAATTGAATTAAAGGGACACAGGATGGAAATAAAAAGTAATAAATGGACCGTGCTCAATTTTTCCTTCTGGTGCCAAACAAAAGCGACCTAATTTAATCACAAGGAATGGACCCAATTGCCAGATAGCTATAGGGTATGGCAATGCCATAGAGTTTTCGAAAAGCTATTTTCTGTTTTTATAGAGATGTTAATCTAATTTGGGTATGTCTAAAAATCTAATATAATTAATTAATAAAAAAAATGACTCATGAGAAGAACTTTCAATATCTAGACGAATTTCTTGTCAAATTCAGCATACGAATAACACTTCAGAATAGATTTTAAAATTAGTTCATGAATTTATGCTAGACATTATAAACTTCAGTTTAGTATTTCAAATCATTTAGACCTCACATAATCTTTCAATGTGATTTTAAAGACATATTGAAAAAGTTATAACTTTTACATTTACTTTTACTGACAATCAATAAAAGTAAAAACTCTATCAAATCCAAGTCTCATGCCTTGTTGTATCGTTTATAAATAACAAATGAGTTATCAAAATTTTACAAGTGTGTTTTTTTAATTAAAAAAAATGATCAGTAATGTATTTATGATCCCGATCTAACACGAAAAACTATAAACAACAACTGTGATTACTGATGAGATGATAAAAGATCATATCTTTAGACATTCATCAGTTAATAAATCAGGGACATATAGAGTTAATCAACAAACGATTATCAAGATAGACTTACGTGATATGTATATGACTCAAATCCCCAATCTATTGAAGGTGAATACTTCAAATAATATCTTTTTTTTTTTTTTTTTTTTTTTTTTGTCACTATATCACCATTGCCGCGATTGTTGTGAGTGTGTTAGTTACTGGGCCGAGTGTGTTAGTGTGTTAACGTATGCCATGCCCGGGTAATGTCATCTCTTTTCTTATCTTGTCTGTCTGTTTGACAAAAATGTTCCACCTCAGTTTCCAAATTTAAGCTTGTAGCTGACCAACTTATGTAGACTTCATTGGGAAAAGTGCATCTTCAATGCACCAATTGTGGCGTTCCTACCACCACGGATGTATAGGTAGCGTACATTAAAACTAGCTTGGATCGTGTCGCGCTCGTTACCGTCCATACACTTTTTAGGCGCAAGTATAAAATTCGACTGTATTTTTGTACGATTGTTATTTATTGCGGTCAGCGAATTCCTACCTATTAGCCGCGTACAGTTTATTGAACTGTGCATTTAGATGAACAATTCCATTGTATCTTCATTTAGGGTTAGTTTGGGTGTGTAAGTTTAAGTTAAGATTTTTAAATTTTAATAGTAATTTTTATTAATTTTTTCAGAAAAGACAAAAAAAAATTTCAGAAAAAGACAAAAATTGAGTTGATAGATTTGGTTTTAAGCTTGACACCAAACTAACCCTTAGATTCTTAGGTATCGGTTAGGACGATAATTGGGATTAATTTTGGAGATTCATTTGAACATATGTGTTGGAAAAGGTGTTGAAGATATATATATATATATATTTGGAAAGTTGTTGAAGATAAATTTTGATATAGAAAATATTGTAAAATTTTGAAATGTGTTTGAAAAAAAAAAAAGAGAACTATGCGATTTGTAAAAAATATATATATATATCTCATTTTCGACTTAAAATTAGAATATGAACATTAAAGTTTAAGTTTTTTGTACTCTTCTTTTTTTAAAACGGTTTTTTAATTAACAGGAGAAAAGATAATTTAATTATTAGTAAGTAACAATTTAATTTTTTTAATAGCTGGAATTTTTTTGTCATTGAAACGTAATTATTATTAGAATGTAAACAATTTCAAACATATATTTCATTTGAATACAATGATTTACGTAGCAATTCAAATGCATATTAAAATACATTTATTCCATTTGAATCGTATCAAATACAATAGGTGATCCAAACATACCATTAATGTCTTTATATATCGTATCATGTCATGTCGTCTCAGTTCATATGTTTAATGATGTTAATCTATACACGTTTACATTGTGAGTTAGATTAATTGTCAAATTTTAACACCGATTTTGACTGTTTTAAATTTTGACTATTTTGATATTTTGAGAAGTTTTCACAAAAGAAAAACAATATGGGAGTTGAATGTCAATGGGGAGATACCGTCTATGATCCATGGATCTCCGATTGAGAAGGAGATGAAGGGTAAAAGAAAAATAAAGAAGCTAAAGTCACGAGGGAGTAAAGAGTCATTTAACTGTGGTTCTGCGCCGTCAAGTAACATAACCGACTATATTGGGTTTCAAGAACACGTACGGTTCACAGGATGTTTCACGAAAATTTGTTAATATGACAGGGATATAAAAAAAAATTTTAAAATAATTTACCGTAGAAGTTTTACCTTTATTTAATGGATTCTGTTGAATTTTTAGAATTTAAAAACGACACTGTAATGCCCATAAGTTTTCAACTAATCTTGATTTGTAACAATCGTAATTGCCTTTGCGTCTTATACTTTTTTGGTTGTAAGAAATTTTCCTTTTTTTTTTTTTTTTTCTTCCTCCTTTGGGTGGTTTTTTTTGGGGGGGGGGGGGGGGGGGGGGAGGGATGGGATTGATGAAGATATGAGACGCTGAAAGATGCAAGTCAAAAAAATAAATAAATGCAGAAAAATGTCAAAAATGCCGTTCTTTTAATAACTTCTTAACTTTCTTATCTTTAATTATCTGAACATTTAACTTTTTGTTACTTATAAGTATTCAATCAAATAAAGATCCCAAACAAAATAAAGATTCACGATTGGCGTGCATTTCATGGTGTTCTCCCAGCCAAAACTCATTTTGCCAAAAGAGGTGTGTCGGTGGATCTTTGTTGTCCTCGTTGTGGGGAGTCTGTTGAAGATTCTTGTCATGCCCTCTGATTGTGCCTTGCAGCTCGCGATATTTGGATGGATACCGCACTTCGACATGTTCTGGAACGATTCAAAGGAGATCATGTTAGCTCTCTATGCGTGTTCATTGCGAACAGGTGTCATGGGGATGATTTTGACGTTTTCTACATGATCCTTTTGTGCTATCTGGAGCGATCGGAACAAACGTGTTTTTGAAGGAAGATGGGATAGTGCCCGTGGAGTTATTGAAAGGGCTGGAAGACTACTTGGAGACTACCTGATGTGCAATGGTATTGATGATGCTTTTGGCTTTGTGGGTGTTGAGATGGTGGTGCGGGATGACAAAGGATCAGTTCTAGGGGTTGTCTCTCGGCATATGTTTGGTATTTTTTCCCCTTATGTAGGGGAATGCTTGGCGGTCAGGGAAGGCACTTGGTTTGCTTTATCACGTGGCTATTCAAGTTGGATTGTTGAAACGGATGCTATAAACGTCTATCGAGCAGTTTCATCTCCGGTTCAACCTTCCATTGAAGCAAATGTCATTGCGGACATTCGTGATTCATGCTTGCAAGTGAGAAGTGGCTCTGTTTGCTATGGGTCTCATAAAGGGAACTCTATAGCCCACTTCTTAGCTAGATTAGCTATTTCCAGTTCATGCTCTCATGTTTGGATTGATTGTCTGCTCAAGTTTTTGGGTCCCTTTGTAAGAGCTAATATTGCTAATTTGGAATAAAAATTGCCATTTCACTTTCAAAAAAAAAAAAGTATTCAACCTGATACGTTTTATCTAAATTTTTCATATTGATTATTAAAAAAAAAAAAAAAAAAAAAAAAAAACCTACTAAGATAATATACACATTCTATCAAATGTCATCCGACCTAATAATGATCACTGATATTGTTGGTTACTAGAATATTAATCTAGTAGAATATTTTTCTAATATATCGTAGTATTTTTTTTCCCAATATAGATGACATGACATATTGAATCCAGTGGCCGGTTACCGGTGCCAACCATTGGTTTTGATCTCCAGTCACTAAAACAATCTAGTAGAATAATTTTGATAAAATACTTGAATATTTTTTGTTTTCAACATAGATCGTGGAACATCATCGAATGGCACCGGCAACAGGAGTTGGAAAAGTCCGACCATCCATATTGAAAAAAAAACTATTTTAGTAGAATATCCAAAATATTATTCTTGAATATCATGGTGATTGATGCCAGAGACCAACACTGTTAGTGGTATTGAAGTAAATTTTTGATCAATAGGAGCAATTTAGGTAAAGCATAATAGGTTGACCTCTTACTAGAATTCTTGTGTGTCAATGGTCAAGTGTCAAAAGTTTGTGTCATTTTGATAAAGAGGTTTTCAAATAGGGAGATTTTGAGGAATGCCCAAAAAAGAACACACCTTTGAAATATAGTCGCATCTATAATAGCTTCAGGATTTTTGCTCTCTTAGAACAAAAGTCAAAGATCAACCAATGTGTCTCTAAAAGTACCCCAAGTAACCAAAAAGATATTCTAGTAGAAAATCAAAAAGTAGTCTACCAGAATACACTCTGACGAAAGTTAAAACGGACCACAGACAGTCTCCAATCTCCAATGTCGACCACCAGAGAGTATTGTGATGGAATACTTTTTGGTAGTCTACCATAATTCATTTGATATTGAACATGTTCTCTTGTCACGAGAACCGATCTCTAGTCGCCAAAGAGTATTTAATCATGTTCTACTGGAATAGTATTTGACATTCTAATTATTGCAATTTACTAGATTAATTTGTTATTCCATCACATTATACATAAAAAAGAAATATTAAAAAATTGTATTTATTTAAAAATCAGATAACAAAATGAAGTTTTTTGTTCTTTTTAAAACTAAGCCCAAAACTAAAAATTCCCTTTAAAATAAAAAATAAATAACCTTTCCATTTGATAATCTCTCCCTTCCTCATCAACCCACTTCATGCTGCCAACAGCACAACAGTAGATTTTCGTTATGAGTTCTAGTCCAATCTTCGATGGCAAGGAGAAAGACGAGAGAGAGGTGCAAATGAGACATTGTTGGCCAATCGTCAAGGCCATGACGTCGAAATCGCCACTCATGAAGGTATATCTCGGAGATCTACAACGAGATCCCTCACAATCATTTATCTCCATGACCATCTTTGTCAAAATCGTGAGGTCGAGATTTGAACAACAACCAAATTTGTGGGACACGATTATGGCATTTCGTTTATCGGCATCACGAGGATGTTCGCGATTCCAAAGCCATATCTGTGGGGGATTTCTACACGTCGAAGAACGTTCAAATCGGCATGGGGAAGCCGAAGAATCTCGTCGGTGTTGCTCCCTTTGCATGGAGAGAGAGAACGAGAAGGTGGGAGTTCTGGACTAAGAGAGCTCGAAAAGAGAGAAAGAGAGAGATCGAGAAAATTCAAATCTTCAATCCAATTTTTGGTATCCTAAATAGTGTCTAATCATTAATATATAACTGCGTCATTTTAAAAATTTTGGAATGTTTTATAACTGATTTTGTATATTATAAAATATAACTTTATTTAATGATATGTCAAAATATAAGTGATTATACATCATTTGAGATATTAAAATTCGACAAAAAAATGTCAAACCAATTGAGAGAGGGACAGAGAGAATAGATATTTGATGGAAAGAGAATGGAAGGAAAGAAGGGTTTGGACAAAGAACTGGAGGGCAGTTTAGTCATTTAGATGTAGACAAAAAATGGAAAAGAAGTTAATATTGACAAAAATCCGATTCAGTTAAAAACTGAGGGTAGTTTCTCATATTTTCTTCTTCAATATGGGTCATTGGAGCCCCGAGCCTTCCCCAACATAGACGACAAAGCCCATTAAAAAGCCTCATAAGTAGAAGTCCAACTTTAAGCCCATAACAACGAACCCTTCCTTCATCGTCTTTGTGTAAACATGAAGAATAATGTGTTGTGAATTTTCATCCTAACAACACTATAATCCTTTTACTTTCAAGACTTTTCTCTTCTATATTAGTTTTGTTAGCGGAATTATCACGTGTCGGTATATAAAATAGAGATTGAACTAAAATGATATAATATTTTTATTCTTAATAACAAAAATTAACAGAGGTATTAAAAGATTTAATTAGTCTTATAAATAAAAGGAGAGTCTTATTCAAATAATAAATTAACAAAATAATTATTAAAAAAAAAAAACCCGTTTTCTTTGGGTTTTTTTTTTTTTTTTTTTTTTAAATAAAAAAAAATGGTATCTCTTGCGATAGTGAGGGTGGTTGAGTTTTCGCACAAGACGAGCGAGGTGGGGGAGGAGAGGAGAAACAGCATCGCGAGCTAAGGGTGGGGAGTGGTGATGCGGATAATTAAGCTAGAGGGTGGGGACTTTGATGCAGATTTCAAATGGGGGAGGGGATGCCATCAGAAGGAAATTACATGCATCTTTTTTTTTTTTTTTTAAGATTGAAGAAGTTTATTTATTTATTTATTTAGATGACCGTATTCATTTTACAAGTTGATTTTTTAAAAACTAGCTATAATTTTTGTTGACTTTTCAGAAAAAGATAAAAACTGAGATGAAAAATTTGAGGTTAAGATGGTTTACCAAACGGATGTTAAGTGTTTTTTTTTTTTTTTTTTTTTTTTCTTCTTCTTCTTCTTCTTCCTAACTTCTAAGTTCTATTTTATTATTATATTTCTAAGGGACTAAGTTCTCCTTTATTAATTTTGAAAAATTATTGGCATGCATTAATTGCTTATCCAAAGCATTCTTTTGCATTCATAAAGTACTCAATAGATTTTCCTCACGTAATTCTCTCATTAGATCCGTTAAATATCTTATATTTCTCTATCAATTAAAAATAATATTTTAATTATTGTGTTAAAGACTTAACATCTGATCTATTAATATTTAAATTAAAAATTTAATGTTCAAATAAAAAAATAGTAGTCATTTGACGAGTTACACATCAACGAAAAGTGAAGAACTTAAATGGTTTATAATGTCACGAGTGCTTTTATAATTAATAATTATCTGAAAATTATAATTTAATAGAATCTATCTTTGGATCCATAGTGATTTTCTTCTTGAAGGTTTGTAGTCTATTCCAAGTTTTTTTTTTTTTTTTTTTTACTTGACTTGAGAATGTGAAAATTTAAATTATACATCATATAATACAATTAGGTATGATATTATACTAGGATATATCTACAACCTTTTTTTTTTTTTTTTTTTTTTTCCTCTCCTAACACTTTATGTTTTTTAAATTTGAAAGGGGTGAAATTCTAAAACCACAGTTTTGCAGCTTTGCTGTACGAGATGACGACGTGTCTATACACCACTGGGTGAGTCATAGGCTTATACAACGTGGCGGAGCAGAGAACAATCCTGGTCAAGGAAGCAACAGAGCACGTGCTTCGGAAAAGATTTAAATATTTACCACGTGGCGATTGCTCCGTAGATAAGGTGGGTGAGGGGCCGTTAGGTGATCAACCACTCACCAAATGTATCGTCCCAATATCGCGATTTTGATAAGTTTACATTTCGTCTCGTCCCTACCAAATATATCGAATTCCAACTTGTCTGGAAACGATAATATTAACTAAGTTGGTAATTTTTGGACAAAATTTTTGCCATTGACTGTCTTGAAGCAGGTTGTATTCTTTTACACTCCGTTTGGCAGAAAAGAAAGAAAATAAGATGAATAGAAAACTTAACCCCCGTTTTATTGGACACTTTAAGTTGAAATTTTAAAAATATTTTAATTGAAAAAAAATAAATATTTGAAATTATGTATTTAATTAGAAATGAACTGTTTAGAGTTAAAAATATAAAAATTTAGAATGTCTTTGGAAAAATATATATATATATATATATAAATTTTGTTTCGTTGTTCTTGTCATTCTATATAATTATAAAAATAAAAAAAAAAAAGTCATATCATTTCGATTTATAAGAAAAAATTTATAAATTTTAAAATTTAAGTTATTATGAGAGATTTTAAAATATGAATAGTAAAATTAGTTTATTTTTAGAGAGAAAGATTTAAAAAAAAAAAAACCTTTTGAAAAAATTTGATTAGAGTGGGAGCTCAAAATATAGGCTTACAAAAGATAGAAAATTAAAATGATAAATTATTATTATTATTATTATTATTTTGAAAAAAGGACTTGTATATACTATATAAAAGCTTATAAACACCATTGTTAATGATCTGGTGATATGCAAGAAAAACTCTCAATTAATAGTGGATCTCGACTTACATCCTACTCTCTGAAATTAGTCTTTTTTAAAATTGTTTATGGACTAAAAAGGAAAGAAAATAAGAGATTTATACAGCTACTATTTATTTATTCACTTATATTACTTCACTTTAAAAATAAGTACAAAAAATATTGTAATCGTTATTGGATGTCTTTAGATTTTTCACTTCGATAAAAATGTTATTTACTAAAATTTCTCTATTATATGTATCCATCATATTTTCCTTTACATCCTCGTTTCCTTTTTACCAAAGCTACTTTCAAAATTGTCAACCAAACAATAGCTAACCTTAAAAGTATCCCATGTTTTAATGAATCGTGTAAAAAGTAATGCTTTATTTGGATCATCTCTTCAATTCTAATACAATGCAATATTCATTTTATTATTGAAAATTTTATATTTGAATACACCTTTATTTGAATAGTACACAACTCATTATACTATTTAATTTCTTTTTTTTTAATATACTTTTATCAATCACATCATAGACTCTCTCTCACCTATACCCATTATAATAACTAGCCAAATGTAGACAATGCAAACATACATTCCATTTGAACACACATTCCTCTCAAAAAAAAAAAAAAAAAAAAAAAAAAAAAAAAAAAAAACACATTCCATTTGAATAAAATGATTAAAGTAGATATCCAAACGCATTTTGAAATGCATTCATTTTATTAGAATGCAATGCCAAATTGAATGAAATATCCAAACAAAGCATAAGTATTATTTGCACTTCACTAAGTAAACTAACAATGTAAAAAGACCAAACTGTCCTAATTCAAAGAACACTTCACATTGTTGCTTGTTTACCTGTCTCGAAGAGCACTTTAGTCACTCTCGAAAAGTTAACCACTTGGTTTGAACAAAATTCAGCGCAAAAATACCTTTTATATGATCCAAAAATATTAATATCATGCACTTGTAAGTATAATTCAATACTAATTTTACATTAACTCAATTATAAAATGTAAATTTTGAATCCTTTTATTCTGAAGTTAAACAAAAAAATGTACATATATTAAAACCCTTTTCGTTGTTAATTTAAACTTACAGAATTATCAAAATCTTTTTTAGGTACACAAGACAAAGGCCAAAAAAAAAAAAAAAAAAAAAAAAAAAACCCAAAAAACCAAAAAAACTATTTCCAAGCACTTTAGCAAAACAAAAATTCACAAGAAAAAAAAAAAAAAAAAAAGCTAGCATTGGTCAAATATCATCTAGAGCTAGAGTAGATAAATATGTATGTAAGAAAGAGGTGCGATTTGCTACAGTTAGAAGTGTCTTTCATTTCAAGCATTATTTTATGGGCGGAGAAATTTCAAACCAAACCATTAAATCTAGTGATTTGGTGTAGTTTGAAACTGAGCAGTTTAAGAGAGCTAAGGAGAGGATTTCTGTGAGCAAACCATTATGATTTGAAGTTCTTGGAAAGGAAAATTACATGTTTGTAAAAAGAAAATAGAAATCTATAATACCTTAGGATCTGTTTGCAAGAAACATTAGGATTAAAATATTTATAGGACGAAAATATTTAAACGAAAATATTTTGGAAAGAAACATTTAACACTATAAAAAAAACCTTTAAATAGTCAAAATATTGATCCCTAACATTTAAAAATTTTCCTAAAAGTTGCAAATGACAACATTTTGCAATATTTTTATACCATCTTGAAATTTGCATCCAAACGCTGATTTGAAATGTTGGAAAATGATTAAAAACAAACATAGGGTTAAGTTTGGAAGGAGCTTGAAGTGTATTCTGTAATACTTCAGTTTTCACGAAAATTTTGAATCAGTGAAAAATCATGATTTGTTGTTTGTATTTTTATGAGAAGCAATAAGGGCACAATGGTTGGAGTTGGAGTTTGATTTTTGTATGTTGGAATTGAAATGTGTGTTTAGTTAAAGTGTGAAATGAGAATGAATTGGGCTACAGAGAATAATGTAAAAATTCTAAAACGTGCTCAGAAAAAAAAAAAAAAAAACCATTATAAATCTTGCTTCATTTTTCTCGTCATTTTATGTAATTTTTTAAATAATATTTTATTTTGATTTAAAATAAAAAAGTAATGGCCTATTGGAGGAGGTTTTGGAGATGTAATTTTGTAGATATTTGAATTTGAGTTTTAAAAATGTGTGTTTGGTTGAAAAAAAAAAACTGTTTGGAGTTAAGAAAAAGGAAAACTTAAAATGTGTTTGAAAAAAAAAAATCAATACGGATCTTGTTTCGATTCTCTCCAAATTCCCTGTAATTAAAAAAAAAATCATCTTATTGGACTTAAAATAACAAAGTTATGAATTTTTAAAGTTTGAATTTATGCATTTGAAGATGTGAACAGTGAAAACTAGTTTTGAGTTAAGAAAAAATAAAATTAAAAAAAAAAAACATTTGGAAACCAGATACAATAGGTTCAAAACGAGCCCTTAAAATTTGAGTCTTTTATAAATGAAAGAGTGAGAAAGTGAAATATAGATTTATGAGTTTTGAAATTAAACTAAAACATTTTAATTAAAAACAATGTTCCAAATTAATGCTAATAAAAGATATCAAATGCAAAACAAATTCTAGAAATATTAAGGAAAAGAATTAAAAAAAAAAATTGCACGAACTTAATCATAAAAATGATTTGTTTCTTTTGGAGGTTGATCATGAATATTCCATAAATGCACTTCTTAAAATTAATATCTTATCCAAACGGAATCAAGATAGCAATAAAATATCCTAATAACTTGATACAATTTTTTAATTGAACTTGAGTAACGGTTAAAATGTTCTACTAGTAAAATATTAGTTTAAATGAGAGTTTTTGTAATATGATTTTGTATTTTGTATTTTTAAGAATTTATTTTTTATCATTAAATTAATTTTTTAAACAGTCTAATTTATAAATGTGTACTTTTAAAATTTGCAGTGTACCGTATAGAACTGTTCCAATCATAAATTAAACTGTTATAATTTAATCTAATTGCTAGAACAATATTTTTTTTTTCTATCAATAATATAGAGAAAGAGATCCTACATAACACTCTCACCTTATATACTAACATAAAGTTCTTCTTTTTATAGGAACCTAAAATTAGTGATTTTGTTCCTAAATTAAAAAAAAATTAGGGATTTTCTTTTCTCCCCTTGAGTTTCAAAATTAAAGATATGCTCTTTAGTCTTTACTCCCCAATTAATTGACATTGTTTTTTATTTTTTATTATTTTTTTAATGAGAAAATCATTTGACAATGTTGTTGTATGCTATTAAAATGATCAATTTTGATAATTACAAAACGTTTTTAGAATTTGCACATCTGATCTCTTCTTTAACTCACCCTACCCTAGTCAACCCAGCTAGCACTATTTACGGATCAATTTAACACTATTTATAACCCTTTATTATTATTTTTTCCCTAAGGAGGTGTTTGATGTTTGAGTTTGAGTTAAGATTTATAAGTTTAAATAGTGATTTTGGTTGACTTTTTCAGAAAAGACAAAAAAATTTTGAAAAAAAAGATAAAAATTGAGTTGATGGTGGTAAGTTTAAACTCACCACCCAAATGGGCCTTTTTAGACCTCATGAAATGATATTAAAAAAAAAAAAAAAAAGAAACAATTTACTAAAATTGTTGATTTTTTGGACAAGGAGGACAACAAAAGTATTAAAAAACCCATTTAGAATCGAGTGAACCAAACAGAATTTAATTAAGAACACGCGTCACACATCAAACACCGACTTTGGGGGTGCCAAATTCAGCAAAAAAATCACCTTAGATCCGACACCACCAAAAAGTCAGCACGTCTCTTTACGCACAAAACGAAAAAGAGACGAGAAAATTGAAATTGAATTGCAGGAAAAGAAAAAGAAACGAAAATGTGGACTCTGAGTACAAGAAAACAGAGGAGACAAGAGACTGAGACCTTGTGAATCTGATCTAGCTGGTTTGGCGGAATCTCCAATCCCGGTGAACAGTACCAGTAGGTGAATTTGAGAAACCCATCTATTCTTCTTCTTTTTTATTTTCCTGGCTTTATCCATCAAGTTTCTGAGCTTTCGAAGAAGAAGAAAAAAAGCTGCTAAAAACAGAGCAAAAACCAGATTTGGATTTTCGAAAAAAAAAAAAGGAAAAAAGATGGGGATTTTACATGAAGATATGGTACTCATTACAGAAGGAGAAAAATCAGGAGATCCCACTGTGATTACTGTGAATTGCCCTGACAAGACTGGGCTGGGCTGTGATTTGTGCAGGATTATTTTGCTCTTTGGTTTGAATATCTGCAGAGGAGGTAAGAATTTCTATTTCTATTTCTTTTTTTCTTTTTTTTTTTTTTGGTTTGTCAAAATTGTTAACTTTTTAAAATCTTTTTTCTGGGTTCTTGTAATGGTATCAAAATTTGAAGTGTGTAATGGTTGTTTGTTTTGAGTTTTTTTTAGCTTAAATTTTGTTTGGGGTTGTTTGTAATGGGTATTTATTTATTTATTTATTTTTGTGGAGGAAAGATGCTTCAACGGATGGGAAATGGTGCTACGTAGTGTTTTGGGTGGTGGGAAAGACGAACACAAGATGGAATTTGTTGAAGAAAAGGCTTTTGGAAGTGTGCCCGTCGTATTTTTCGACGTCAGGAATCGAGTACTACCGGAGTCAAAACCAGCAGTCGCCGCGGCCGCCGGATGTTTTTCTCTTGAAATTTTGGTGTTCTTATGATCGACAAGGCCTTTTGCATGGTAATCTTTTTGTTTTCATGTAGTCATTTTTTGTGTGAGAAAATTGTTGTCTTCTTAATATAGTAACTTGATAAAGAAATTCTGTAGTTACTTGCAATACTAAGTAGAGACTAATTTTTTAGGACTATAGAAAGATGGTCACCACGACAGCTTATTATTTTAGCGGGAGCATGCATAAAGAATAAAGTTTTTAAGATGATTTATATAAACATTATCAATTTTTAGTGGGGGAAGAAATAAGAAAAATGTAAAATTTTTAGAGATAAAATTGATAAAATAAAGTTCATTGGCCCCACTCGATCATGTGTGGCTTCGCCCTTGCCAAAGGTGAATATGAACTTGAATTGCTTTTTATGGTAAGCATTGATAAAAGAGAAATGCATAAATTAGACCTGTAATCGGAAAAAAGGACCAAACATTTTTTAACTACACTTACTTAACTCTCTTGCTCAGAATGGAGTCGCCAAGGAAATTGAGGATGAAGGTGAGTATCTGTCATAACGTTTGTTGTTCATTGAACAAGTGAAAATTGGAAAAGGAAACCATTTAAAAAGATTCACCTTTTTTCTTCCTTCTCTATTTTTTGAGTTTTCCGAAAATTGAAAGTGGCCCTATTTGCTTTCTAAGTATTCTAACATCTATTGGAAATGAGATGTGCTTTAGTTGTCCTTTTACTTAGTGTTGTCTATCTTGATCTTTGAGCAAGAAGATCCTGTCACATTTTAGTATTGTTTGCTCAACAGATGTCACCGAGGTTCTCTGCGAGCTAGAGTTAACGATAAGGAGAGTGAAGGTATCGACCGCTCCTGATGGGAGAGTGATGGACCTCTTTTTCGTTACGGATACTAGGTTTGTCATTCATGAAAATTCACCTGTTTTTTGCTCTTATTGATGGTAAACATTCCGTTTTTCTTTTACCCTCTCCACATCGGAGTGACTATTCTCTATAATTTTCTGTCAAAATGATTATTTGAAGAAAATGAGAGGAAAATGAGACGAAAGTAGTATAAACTAGAAAAATTATTATGTTTTAATTTTATAGTTACCATTTGTTTCCTTAGTTGAAGAAGAACACATCAATGCAGATATCAGATTTGGTTATATCCAATCGTAGATGTAGAGTAGTAACCGTTAAGATTTTGGCTTTCATAATTCGATTTCAATCTAAACAAACAACTGAAGTCTCATACTTTTCAGTTCTTTAAGTTCTTCCTTATTTTCTGGACTAATGTCACCATCCGTGTGCATGCTTGGTTGTGCTTCTGCTGGTTTAATATTTGGCCAGGGTTTGCAGGTAGAAGTAGAGGCATTAGTTATTACAGAGAGAAGTTACGAGCCCATATGTTAGGTTTCTGAGTGAAATTATTATGACCCTTTTCAATGTTTTGACATATATACATTTATACACACGTCTTGCTCTCTTTCTTAATCAGAGAACTTCTGCACACAAAGAAGAGAAAGGAGGAAACTATTCATCATCTGAGAGCGGTTCTAGGGGATGCGTTGATAAGTTGTGAGATTGATGTGACCGGTCCGGAAATTACCGCATGTTCACGGGGTTCTCCATATCTTCCTCCTGCAACCAGTGAAGAAATGTTCAGCCTAGAGCTGCCAAACCAACACTTAAATGGATCTCTCGCCTCTAGCCCGATTGCAGTCACATTGGACAATATTCTAAGCCCATCTCACACTCTTATTCAAATCCTCTGTGAGGATCATAAAGGGCTCATCTACGATGTCATGAGAACCCTAAAGGACTACAATGTTCAGGTAGAAGTTTTTACTGCAAACAACCTTCCATTTCACTTGTATAAAGACCAACTATTATTTCCAGTTTGAGCCTTTGTCGGTATAACCAGTGATCTTTTTTTCTTTTTAAAAAAAAAAAAAAAACACGGATTTCAGATTTCGTATGGACGGTTCTTTGCAAACCCAAAAGGGAACTCTGAGTTGGACTTCTTCATAATGCAAGCAGATGGCAAGAAGATTGTTGACCCCAGCAAGCAAGATGCATTGCGAGCACGCTTGAAAATGGAACTTCTACGTCCTCTAAGAGTGGCTGTGGTGAGCCGTGGCCCTGATACCGAACTGCTAGTAGCTAATCCGGTGGAACTGTCTGGCAGGGGACGTCCCCTTGTATTTCATGATATTACTCTCGCCCTTAAAGTTCTCAGCATACGCATTTTCTCGGTACTAATCCTGACCATCGATTTCTTCACTTTTGTCTTTCTATCCTTTACTCACTATAACATGTTTTGGAACCATTCATTTTGTACTGGATTTCTCAGGTTGAGATAGCCAGACACATGATCCGAGACCGGGAGTGGGAAGTCTACAGGATCCTGCTAGATGACGGAGTTGATTTTTCTGTGCCGCGGAGCAAGATTGAAGCCAGCGTAAGAAACATACTGATGGGGTGGGACAAGAGTAGATAGGTTTTGCGATTTGCTTGAATGTACAGAGCACAGTTTCTTTACATCTCAGCCCTGTTGAGTTAACATGACTGAGAGCTGCTAACGCACTGCAGATTAAGTACTAATCATGAAATGCATATCACACGAATCGAAACTCCATTTTATCCACCAACGATACAAATTTTTTAGTTCTTTCTCCCATGGCCTAATCAAGGTTTTTAGCAGCACCCCATTCTCTGTCTTCTTTGGTTCTCTCTCTAATCTTTCACTTGGGAAGTTATTTCTCATTGTTTTTCTCGGCAAGAGAAGAGCTGTTTTGCTTGAAACAAGTGATACCTTTTTTTTTTCCACTGACTTTTTTTCTATTTGTGTGTGTGCATATATATATATATATATATATGTATGTATGTATGTATGTATTAACTTGGGGCATTCGAATTCTATATTTAATGATGAGTTATGTGTGGAATTAACAAGGGGCAATCGCATTTTTTTGCTATATTTCACTATCTGATTAGTTTTTTCGTTAGACCATCGCCACAAGGAAGACTAAAGCAAACAAGCCACTCTAATCTTAATCTTAATTTTAATCTTATCTTAACATATATAAAAGAGTCAAAAACTCCTCATTCTTTTTTACACATGTCATTTCCTCAGTTTTTTTTTTAATTCTCTTTACTTTTTCTCTCGCTTTTTTTTTAATTGCTAAATTATTTTCCTCCTTTATTTTATTTTAAAAAATTCTCTCATATAAATGCACACTCATTATTAATTTTTTCATGAGCATCTCCGATTCTCAACTATTATTTTTGTAATACTTGGCCTTAGTTGAATACTGATCCAAATTCTGTGAAAATTTTGATAAATATATATATATATATATATTTTTTTTCTTTTTACTCTTAAAAATTATTGTTCACTTTCGTCCACGTGTTGATCTACATTTGCTTTCTTTCATCATTTTTAATTTTTAATTTTTATTTTCGTTCTTTTTTGCCCATATTGAAGTAAATGTAAATTATCCTTACTTGGACATTTTTCTTGGGGACTTTTACAATAGGGTCAAGTTTTTTTACTCCATCAATGGAGTTAAAAAATATTGACCATCAATTGATTTTGGACAGTTGACATGAGGTGATTGCACAAAATTCATTATGCACCCACTACCTGATTCTTGCAATATTTAAAAAAAAAAAAACAAAAAAAAACAAAACTCCGATGGAGAAGACGATCAGAGAAACGACGCGCAGAGAAACGACGGAGCGATGATGGAGAAGACGATCGGAGCATTGATTTCCTCTTGCCTCTGTCGGAACCTCTCGTGGCTTCCTTCGTCGCCGGTGTTTGGGAGGAGGGGTGGTCGCGTGGTGGTAGTTCATCGTTGCCGTGGGAAGTGTGGGTCGCTGTCGAGGAGGGGGACTGGGTCACCATAGGGGGGGTTGAGAAGTTTGCTGCTGGGGAGAGTTTTTATTTTTATTTTTTATCTTTTAAAGTATAATCACATGTTATAATTTACAACCTAATTTGATGTATGTAGAAATCCGGAAGTTACTGCCATAATTTTAGGATTAGCTGTTGTGTATTATTAGGTTAATTTGTTTCCTAGAATAAAGGGATACTGATTTGTTTCCCTATTTCCTTATTAACTAGGTTTCCTGTTTTTCTTTTCTGTATATAAAACCGTGTACTCTTGTTTATCAAATAGAAGAGAATTTTCAGAAGCATTCTCAGTTTCTTCATGGTATCAGAGCCGCCTCTGAACCTTTAAATTTTTTTTCCGATGACCAAGTACGGAATGGCCACGGAAAAACAGATCTCTTCTATGTCAGAAGTCACTTCCAGCTCCGAAATCCCAGTCAACAACCATCCTGGAGGGGCAGACGGTGTTTCCCTTCAAATCACTGGTCACAAGTTGAATGGGAATAATTATCTCCAATGGTCACAGTCGGTTTTGATGTACATATGTGGAAAAGGGAAGGATGATTATCTTACCGGCGAAGTTGCTACTCCAAAAGCCGAGGACCCACAGTTCAGAACCTGGAAGATCGAAAATAGCATGGTTATGTCATGGCTGATTAATTCAATGACAAATGAGATTGGCGAGAATTTCTTGTTATATGGCACCGCTTATGAAATCTGGGAGGCAGCGAGGGAATTTTACTCAAGCAAGGAGAATACCGCTGAGATTTTTGAGATTGAAACTCACCTTCAAGATCTCCGACAAGGGGATTCTTCCGTCACTCAATACTACAACCTTCTTACCCGTCATTGGCAGCGTTTGGATGTTTTTGAAGACCATCAATGGGGCTGTGCAGGAGATGCTATCAAATACCGAGAGATTGTTGAGAAGAAAAGAATTTTTAAATTCTTGATGGGGCTCAATAAAAATCTCGATGAGGTTCGAGGGCGCATACTAGGCATGAAACCATTGCCGAACATTAGGGAAGCATTTTCTGAGGTTCGCCGAGAAGAGAGTCGGAAGAAAGTGATGCTAGGAGAATTCACTGCTGCTCCTATCACCGAAAATTCAGCTCTAGCTGCCCGAGGAGTTCAGCCCAATAACAGTGATAACCGGCAGAAGAAAAGACCATGGTGTGACCATTGCCGGAAAACAGGTCACACACGGGACAACTGCTGGAAAATCCACGGGAAGCCTGCTGATTGGAAGCCTTCTAGGTCTACAAATGCTGATTAGAAGCCGTCTCCTGACAAAGAAAGCCGTGGAAACCATGTTTCCATTGATGAAAAGAGTTCACCAACTAACTTCAGTCCGTTCAGCAAGGATCAACTAGAAGCACTGCAGAGGATGTTTACCCAGCAGAATTCAGCCAGCAATACAATTGGAACCGGAAGTGTGGCACACAAAGGTAATTACTTGAATGCTCTCACTGTAAAATCTGAAAAAACAGGTCCTTGGATTGTAGACTCGGGTGCGTCCGATCATATGACAGGAGATGCCTCCCTATTCCACACCTATAATCCGTGCCGAGAAAATCTTACAGTGAAAATAGCAGATGGATCTCTATCTAAAGTGGTTGGAACAGGTTCTATTGCTCTTTCAAAGGACCTAACCATTACATCTGTGCTCCATGTTCCTAATTTGGATTGCAATCTTTTATCAGTTAGCAAACTTACTCAAGAACATAATTGTATTGCTAAATTTTCCTCGGGTCTGTGTGAATTTCAGGATTTGGATTCGGGGAGGACGATTGGCAATGCTAAGGTGTGCTCGGGACTATTTCTTCTGAAGGTTGATGAATCTCCTAGAAGGCAAACTCATAATGCAGTGTGTGTTGAGTCAAATAGTAAGTCGGATAAAAGTCAAGTTTCATTTGAAAATTCCAATAAAGATAGTGTAATCATGTTATGGCACTATCGTCTAGGTCATCCAAATTTTGTGTACCTTCAAAAATTGTTTCCATCGTTGTTCAATAATAAAAATCCGAAAAGTTTCCAATGTGAAGTATGTCAATTTTCAAAGCATTTTCGTAATTCTTATCACAGTCTACCTTATAAGGCATCTCATCCTTTTTCAATGATCCATAGTGATGTTTGGGGACCATCCAGAACAAAAAATGTTACAGGTACTAGGTGGTTTGTATCATTTGTAGATGATCATTCTAGGATCACATGGGTGTTTCTTATGAGAGAAAAGTAAGAAGTCGGTCAAATTTTCAGAAATTTTAACGCTATGATTCAAACTCAATTTCAAACATACAAGTGTTAAAAACCGACAATGCAAAAGAATATTTTGAGACAATTCTGGGGGGTTATCTTGAGAGTCAGGGAATTATACATCAGAGTTCCTGTGTCGACACACCCCAACAAAATGGGATTGCTGAACGGAAAAATAGACACCTCTTAGAAGTTGCCAGGTCTCTCATGTTCACAACTCATGTTCCCAAATTTTTCTGGGGGGAAGCAGTCTTAGCAGCCACTTATCTAATAAATAGAATGCCTTCTCGAGTCCTACATTTCCAAACACCGAGTCAAGTTTTCTCTCACTCATTTCCCAATAACCGTATCCTTTCCACTCTACCCATTAGAGTCTTTGGTTGTACTGTGTTCGTCCATATACATGCCCAACATAGAGGTAAACTTGATCCAAAAGCCCATAAATGCATATTCGTTGGGTACTCATCAAATCAAAAGGGGTATAAATGTTATTCTCCAACCACAAGAAAATTCTACAACTCCATGGATGTTTCCTTCTTCGAAACCAAACCCTATTACCAATCTGATATTCATGGGGAGAACTTTACTCAAGAATATCAGCTTTGGAATATTGATAGATTGGATTCATCCTCTCCTTTCATCCCTTCTAATACAAGGTCAGTAGAGTCATCTAGTCAAACTCCTACTCCTATCATCCCAATTGAGTCTGAGCCTTTCCTTATCCAGCCTGTGTCTCAGCCTGTCGTTCAAACAACCATTCCACAGACACAACCTGCAGATCCCACTGAGTTACGTGTCTATTCTAGGAGAAACAAAACTCAAGAAGGGAAGGAAACGCAGGCACCTGATCAGACCCATGAATCCAATCTGAATCTGGAACCTCAAAGTTTACCAGGTAACACTAGTCCTATTGATGATTCTGCTTCTGTCGAGGTATCTGTTGATGATAGACCTATTTAAATAAGGAAAGGCAAAAGGTCATGCACTGATCATCCCATTTACAACTTTATATCATATGGAGGACTATCACCTTGCTACCATACTTTTGTTAGCAGTCTTGACAAAGTACAGGTTCCGAGTTCAATACATGAAGCCCTTAGAGTACCTGAGTGGAAAGCAGCTGTCTGGGAAGAAATTAATGCTCTACAAAAGAATGGGACTTGAACTATATCTGAGCTACCTTCGGGAAAACGTCCTGTGGGATGCAAGTGGATTTTCACCGTTAAACACAATGCTGATGGAAGTGTCAATAGGTTTAAAGCACGGCTTGTAGCTAAGGGATTCACACAGTCTTACGGAATTGACTATCAAGAGACTTTTGCCCCTGTAGCAAAACTTAATACAGTTCGGGTGTTACTCGCACTTGCCTCCAACCTAGACTGGCCATTGTATCAGCTGGATGTGAAGAACGCTTTTCTCAATGGGGATTTGGAAAAAGAAGTTTACATGGAGATACCCCCTGGCATGGATACTCAAGCCACCACCAACAAGGTCTGCAAACTCAGGAAATCTTTATATGGGCTCAAACAGTCACCAAGAGCATGGTTTGACAGATTCACCAGAGCAGTTAAGAAAGTTGGGTATATCCAGTGTCAAGCAGATCACACGATGTTTGTCAAGCACTCATCCACCGGAAGAAAGGCAATCCTTATTGTCTATGTCGACGACATCATTCTAACAGGAGATCACGATGAAGAAATACTCCAACTTAAACACTTCCTTGCCAAGGAATTTGAGATCAAAGACCTGGGCAATCTCAAGTACTTTCTTGGTATGGAGGTAGCACGGTCGAAAAGAGGAATTGTGGTGTCTCAGCGAAAGTACGTGTTAGACCTGTTGAAGGAAACATGTATGCTTGGGTGCAAACCAGCAGACACTCCCATGGATTCCAATTCGAAGCTCGGAAATGACAACAGTGGACCAGTTGACAAAGGGAGGTATCAAAGACTGGTTGGGAAACTCATTTATTTGTCACATACCAGGCCTGACATCAGTTTTGCAGTCAGTGTAGTAAGCCAATTCATGAACAACCCATCAAAGGAGCACATGGAGGCAGTCTACAGGATCTTGAGGTATCTAAAGATGACACCGGGCCAAGGATTATTCTTCAAAAAGACAGAGAAAAAGGGGATTGAGATATTCACTGATGCAGACTGGGCTGGTTCTGTAATGGACAGACGATCTACTTCGGGTTATTGTACGTATGTCTGGGGTAATCTAGTTACATGGAGGAGTAAAAAGCAATCAGTTGTGTCTCGAAGCAGCGCGGAAGCAGAATTTAGGGCACTATCGCTTGGTATTTGTGAATGAATATGGCTGAAACGGGTACTCTGTGAGCTAAGGATTCCAGTTGAAGGCTCCATGAAGATGTTCTGTGACAATCAATCTACGATCAGCGTAGCAAAGAATCCGGTGCATCATGACAGGACAAAGCATGTAGAGATTGATAGACATTTTGTCAAGGAGAAGATAGAAGCAGACATCATATCATTGCAGTACATCCCAACCAACCAACAGATTGCAGACATCTTAACTAAGGCCGTGCCCAGAAAGATATTTGAAGATCTCAACTCCAAGCTAGGTTTACTCAACATTTACAACCTAGCTTGAGGGGGAGTGTAGAAATCCGGAAGTTACTGCCATAATTTTAGGATTAGCTGTTGTGTATTATTAGGTTAATTTGTTTCCTAGAATAAAGGGATACTGATTTGTTTCCCTATTTCCTTATTAACTAGGTTTCCTGTTTTTCTTTTCTGTATATAAAACCGTGTACTCTTGTTTATCAAATAGAAGAGAATTTTCAGAAGCATTCTCAGTTTCTTCAATGTATCATATTAATCCACCATTCGCATCAAGTGGATTTGACCCAATTGATGATCCCCCCTTTTAGTATCTCAATTATTATTTTCTTATAATACCACCCAATTAACTTTCTATATGATTTGTTAACTCCTCTCTAATTTATTACTACTTAATTATTTTCTCCTCAATATTTTATAAACAACTATTTTTTTTTATTAATATCTCATAATTAATTTTTTATTTAATAAACTGATTAAATATATGCGTGGCACGTGCCTACAACTAGTACTGTCAAAAGACGGCTTTACAGTTACTATCGTTCTTTCAAACTTTGCTTCATAGGCTTCAAAGTTCAACCATGACTTTTTATTTTTTCAAAAAAATAATAATAAAAAAAAAATTTTAAACGTTAACTATTGAAGAAGCAAGGCGACCCCAACTGTCAACTTGTTTTTGGTTTCTTCTATGGGGATACACACTCCAAATTCAGATAATCGCAGTTGAATTCTCAAAGTTGAGATCAATGTTTAATAGATTGCTCTTTTAATCCGACATCTTTGCAAATTGAATATCCGGCTGTTTCGCTATTAGTTAATACCGTTGACGTATATTCTGATATCTCGGCGCATAACAATGATATGAGACCAGTAGACATTGGTCATGATCCTCCGCATGGTGTTCCTACTCCGACTATTGTCACTAATGGAACGGGCACATTGTCTAATAAGCTTCACTTTGAGCCAGAAATTTCTCTTCTAACGGTTGTAAGGAGATCGGCATAGTTACTATTAAAAGTTGATCTGATCAAGGAATTGAATGAAAAAAAAAAAAAAAAAAGGGAAAATAATTAGAAAAGTTACAACTTGACAGAGTTCTATGACACTGAGCCAAAGTTGTGGTAGATAAGGAACTTTCGATAATACGGAAAAAAAAAAATTTAACATGTTGAGACATATTACATGGAGACATTTTTTGTTCAATTCAAAGAAATTGTCAGTTAATTTTTTTAGAATAACCTTTCTTGTTTTGACACATTTGTCCACAAAAACTAGAAGTTATATTTTCAATGAGGAGGGAAATAGGCCAAAAATGGAAGGGAATCAAAATAAATGACACAAACTTTTTTTATGATCCTAAATGACAGTTTTATTATAAATTCGAATTTACACACAACCAAAATTCTGCAAATACCCTCATCTCTCTCTTCCCCTCTCTTATACATTTCTTGTCCTTCCTTTCTTCGTACTCGTCGTGTGACAGTCATTACTCTCTACAATGAAAGTGTAAGTTGTGTAGTCTCATATTGCTTGAGAATAGATATATGTGATGGTTCATAGGTAAAAAGACCAACTCCTAATGATATGAGGCCTTTTGAGGTGAGCGAGTAATATCGTGCGGGCATGAGGCCCAAAACGAATAATGTCATACCAAAGGGAGGTATAAGTCGTTACAAATGGTATTAAAGCCTACACCTAATCATAAGTATGACCAACGAGGACGTTGGGCCCCAAAAGGAGTGGTGATTGTGACAGTTATTAGTTCCTACAAAGAAAATGATAAGCTTTGTAGTCTCACATCGTTTGCGAATGGATATATGTGATGGTTCATAAGTAAAGAGACTACATTCTAATGGTATGAGATCTTTTGGGGTGAGCCCAAGAGCAAAATCGTGTGAGCATAAGGCCCAAAGCAGACATTATCATACCAAAGGAAAGCACGGGTCGTTACACATCGACAGCACCTCAGAGGCCGTTGCAGTTATTTCCACTAGCATCATTGTTGTTGGAAGTCCCAAAATGTCACCATCACTACCAATAGCCATTGCCATGAACAAAATCATGAGTGAAAATGGACGTTTGGGGATGAAACCATTGCCGTCGCGCATGAGCTGGCATCGCGATTTTCATTGGGATATCCATTATGATCTCCATCTTCAGCCTGATCTCAAGAACTCCTATCTCTTCTCGAACGACGGTTCATGTCTAGTGCTAGTAAAAAAATATCTAAAATATCTAAGTATCTGTTGAAATTAAATTATAGATTTACGCCGTAAATTTTTTAAATTACAGTACGAGACATAATCATGTGTAGTAAATAAATAATTTATAATTTAAATAAGTAACTTACAAACTAAACAAAATCTCTGTGATACTCGATATTGAAATTCAAATTCACACTGTAGATTTTGAAATTACACTTCATAATAGATTATGTCATGTCTTCAATTACAAAATTTTCAATTTGAATGAGTAATTTAGCATGCGTTTGGTGTTAAGATTTGGATTATAGTATTTGGGTTTGAATTGAATTGTGTGTTTGGTGATGCGGTTGAATTGCTAGAGTTAAAAAGTGAAAAAACTTGAAATGTGTTCGAAAAAAAGATATCAGCTTGTTTCGTCTGTTTTGAAATTTTATATAATTAAATTTTAAAAAAAAATCCCATTTGTACTTGTATATGTAAAGTTATGGACTTTTAAAGTTTAAATTATAAAACTGTGTAAATATTAAAACTGAGATTTACTTTTTAGAAAAAGATAAAAATTAAATTATATAACAATGAATAACTGTGGATCGTGGAGTGCTGGGTTGCATGAAGCAGACGCTGGAAAGAAGTAAATCAAATTAAATTATATACATTGTATATAACCTTAATTTAAAATAAAAAAAGAAAAAAATGTTTCCTATACGATAAATTATATGTATATACACACACATAACAACGATAAGTTCTTATTTAGAAAAACTTTTATAAATCTGAGGACGCACTCAACAAACAGATTAAGACACGTCTTGAAGACTCAAATCATCTAGACCGCCACCGAAATTGAAGTACAATCGAGCATCAACAAATGAGTCCAATTAGAAGGAAAGAAAAATCAAAAAAGGATTCCAAGAATAGTTCCAAAGGATTCCTTAGCGTTAGACTATTGTGTAGAGTTCCCAAAGGAAAAAAGCATAGTTTGGCTTGGCGGGACACAAATCCTGAGAGCTCTTAAACATGTGTTGCGAGCAGCCCCCACGTGGCCGAACCACCTTCGTTTCAGTGGTCGTTAACAGTTTGAGCTCCTTCTGTGGTCCCCACCTTTGTTCCAATCCCACCGGAGATTCCCCACGAATCTTCTCTTTTCTCCTCTCTCTCTCTCCTCCTCCTCCTCCTCCTTCTTCATATCTTCTTCCACTTTCTTCTCCTACTTTCCTTCTTATACAATTTCTTTTCCTTACTCAACCAAACACTTGAAAAAAAAAAAAAAAAAAAAAAAAGTAACATAAAACTCTTGTTCAAGTTTTCAACTCAGAAAAGAATTATAATTCTAATAGAATGGGAACTTTGAACTCTCGTTTTGTGCTCATTGATCTCCACAGCTCATGGCACTCGGCCAACCAAATCCCGATTTCCACCCTCAATTACCTTCAGAGCTCCAGTTTCCTCTCTCCGGCATTTCGTCGAACACGTCGCGCGCATAAGGCCGTCGCCTCGTCCGCCTCCTCCGTGCCGTCGATTCCGTCCCCGGAAATCCGGAGGCCGTCGGATCGGTTCGTTTCCGGAAATGGGTCGCAGTCGAATTCTCCGAATTCGGCCTCAACATCGTCGTCGTCGTCAATGCGATCGGAGGCTGCGACAGAGCTTGAGATGTTTTTGGAGCTCTTGCCTCCGAGAATGAGGAGGGAGCTGTATGGACATGAGGAGATTGAGGAGCTGATTGAGGTTGTCATGGATTTGGGAAGGAAGCCGATTGCGAGGTTTCCTTCGGGGGATTGGATCATCTCGGACGACCATATAAAGGATGAGGACCTCAGGCACGCCATATCCAAGGTGATCCTAGTTTTGTGGTTGGAAATATTTCAACATTAATTATTATTTAATTCATGTGTTAGTACCAATGATTAGCCTATGCCTATGATCTTCGACTAAATATAATGAAATTAGAACCTTTATGTTCATGGAAAGAAGTCCATTTTATATGTTTACATAGAAATAAGAGTTATAATATAAGATTTATTCTTGTAACTAGGATCTCAACGGCATTATTAGATTGAATAAATATCATGTTACACCTCCGTTCTGGCATATAGGACGATCCTTTGTAAAGGACCATAGCTTTTGCTTATACTTTTATTTGATGGTCAATTTGGCCTGTTATTTTGTAGTGTGAAAAGGAGTCGTGGTGTGGATAGTTGTGTCCTATTTTGAGAAGTTTGATGTGTTTGTGAAGCTAGAGAATTTAAATGTCCTATTTATTATGCTTCTACGTGAAGCTGACATTTTTTTTTCTTAGGTTGGTGATTTTTCAGATGACAACCGTTCAGGTATTAATAATTCTTTGCATCGTATAAGTGCTATTCGAAACCGTAAAATGCAAATTATTGGCCTCACTTGCCGGGTTGGTAGAGCTGCCTCTGGAAGTGCTGAGATTTTGCATGACTTAGTTGAAGGGGGAGGTTCCATCTTGGTCATTGGACCTCCTGGAGTTGGCAAGACGACCTTAATTAGGTACTTAACTCTTGCCATTTGGAATTGTTCCATTGGATGACTTGTTTTTTCTCTTATAAGTTATTCTCAGCTCCTTTGCATCATATGTGTTTCCCGGTGAGGTCATTGTTCTTTCATGCATTATGAACTATTTTTTCAAATTCTGCAGAGAAATTGCAAGAATGTTAGCAGATGAGTACATGAAGCGGGTTGTCATTGTGGACACATCAAACGAAATTGGTGGTGATGGAGATATTCCTCATGCTGGGATAGGCCGTGCCAGGAGGATGCAAGTTCCTAACGTGAACCTGCAGCATAATGTGGGTGTCGAAGTCGATGGCTTTTCAATTTGACTGTTTTTTCAGTCAACAAATGGAAAGTCTTCACCATTTTCTCTTGGTGATGTCATGATTTGTTTATTACGAAATTTACGCAGGTTATGATCGAGGCAGTTGAAAATCATATGCCTGAAACAATTATCATCGACGAAATTGGAACGGAACTCGAAGCTTTAGCTGCAAGTACTATTGCTCAAAGAGGGGTCCAGTTGGTTGGAACAGCACACGGAATGACCATAGACAACATAATAAAGAATCCTTCTTTGCAAATCCTTGTTGGTGGCATTGAGGTGCAATGAAATTCCTTTATTTTCTGAAGCTCGCGAGTCTATTTTAGCTTATTATACACATTTCACATCGTTGTATAAAATTAAAGCTTCAGCCAAGACGAGAACTAATAATTGACCATGGTTAATTATTCCTTAAAAAAAAAAAACAGAGTGTTACACTTGGTGATGAGGAAGCAAAGAAACGGAAAGTGCAGAAGACAATTCTTGAAAGAAAAGGACCATCAACATTTACTTGTGCTGTTGAGTTGATGTCTAAATACGAGTGTCGTGTTCATCACAGACTAGATGCAACTGTAGATGCTATACTAGCAGGTACAACTCTTTGCAATCCGAAGTTTTTAGGTCTCTCTCTCTCAAACTTTGTGGTTTTGGTCAAGAGTTACACGTTCTTTCATTTTTGTGTAACAGGAAAATCTCCTCTTTTTGAAATCCGTAAAATGGACGCTGCTACTAAGGATTCTCAGAAGGCCATTCCAATGTCCAAAATAATCTGCTCAGAAATATCTGATCTGGCTACTGATAAAGAAAGAGATACAGAGTCTGATGAGGAAGTTGAAGAGCTGTCTCCCAGTCGTTCAAAGAAATCGAGCAGCGGTAGATCTGTGAACAAGAGGACTTCTCCAGTACGGATATATACTTACAAGGTAATATTGGTAAAGCATTTGAATTTCAGTATTTAAAGGATTATATGCAAATTTAGATATTGTATCACCTCATGTTAACCACGTAACGATTTTCTAAATTACTTGTGCATATTTCAAAGATTTTGACATTGTTTTCTTTGTTGATCTGGATGTCTTTCAGATTCTTGAGGCAGATCTACAACAAGTAGCAACTGTAATGGGGCTCGAGGATCAAGTTGATGTAACTGATGATATTGGAATGGCTGATGCAATTCTAGCTTGCAGTTCCGAATTGAAGCAGAACCCATGGATCCGTAGCGTTGCAAAATTCCACCGGATGCCAGTATTCGTTATGAAGGTATCACCTTTTATCACCACTTCATTCCTTCATTGCTTAGTGACACGTCTAGTGTACAGTTGTATTCTAATTCCGTAATTTGGTATCAATTTTTGCAGTCAAATACAATGGCGCAAATGGTCAAAGCAGTTCGCATGATTCTTGGCCTAGAGTCTTTCGGATCTTTGCCAAAGCAACCATTTACAAAATCATTCGACATCGAAATTAAAGATGATGCACCGGAAAGAAAACCATCCTTGGAAGAGATTGACGCCTTGGAGGTGCACGTTCTTTCCCATTCTATAAGTTTTCTCTTTGCGCGTAATTGTTGGTCATGATTATCTGTAAGTTTTTGGGAACTAGTTTTCCCATGGTAGCATTTGTCAAAAAAGATCATGCTCACTATTGGTGAACGGACTTAAAATCACATTTGGCTTAAATATATCTGTTTTTCGCAACATGACAATTATTGTTTAATCTCGATTAACTACTTCTTTACCAACGGATTCTTTTCTTTCCCCACAGGAGGTTCGTCTTGCGATCGAGTACATTGTGATTCCTGGTGGAGAACCAGTAGAGCTTCTTCCTAGACGCTCTGAAATAATTGCGCGGCAGCTCGAGCTAGTAGAAAGCTATCAGTTGGCTGTCGAAAACTCAGGAACTGAGCAGAATCCGCGGTTGCAGATTCTCCCCATGAGATTAAGTAAGAAGGGTTCTTCTAAATCTGTTAAATCCAGTTCAAGTCCACAGAAAGCAACCAACTTTAAATCACTAACCCGTGGCGGCGGAGCTACTAGTGTTACTAGGTTGCCCCTTTTGCCAGAATAACACCGAAAAATAAAAAGAAAAAAAAAAAAAAAATTCCCTGTAATTGTGACATAGCTCAATCATTGTTGATACATGTGCCATTTCATGTACAGCCTTGTAAATTAACTGTCTTATAATTTGATGTAATTATTTCACCCCCTCGTATGTATTGTACAATTTGTCCTCAATTCTTCTTTAAAGAAAAAACAAATCAATACAACAAACGTCGTCGTGACGACAAAAACACCGTCTCATTGTAGAGCCGTTTTTTTGGGTGTGAATTCCGTCAATGGAAAATTAGGGATAAAAAAATGTTATTCCAATAGTATAAGTAACTACAAAAGAGCAGTACTTTTGTTATGAGTACCGTTTTTCTTTGGAATTTTTTTTTTCTTAAGTTTCGAATTTGAGACCTAAGTTCTTGAACCCTTCTCACCCGCTGAGCTACCAGCGCGCTAGTTCTACTTTTACATATACTGCACTTGACAAAGTAACTTTGAAGATTTTGGTGCGAATATTTATTTCATAAAGGTGTCTACTTTTTTGCTAAGATAAAGGGCTTATACTTTAGTGCTTGTTTGGTTCATAAGCTCAAACCATAATTTTCAAACTTTTTTTTTGTCTTTTTCCTAAATTTTTTTTTGTCTTTTTTGAAAATTCAAAAAAATTTATTATTGAAACTTAAAAATTTCAACTCAAACAAAGCCTAAAACAAGTGGCATGTCTTCCAACGTGATAAGATGTGACAAACTTTTGAACAGAAAACGTCAAGTTGTTTTCACTCAAACGGCAGCACAAGCCAACAAACAAAGTTGACAGACAAAATGTTGAATTTTTCGCTTTGTTTGATAAATTAGTTTAACTCTAATTAAATTGTATTTTTTTTACTGGATTTTTATCTTTTTCTAAAAAATCAATAAAAATTATAATAAATTTTTAGAAGGTAAACTAATTCTAACTTAAAAATTTTAATTCTAACTAATGATTCAAACGGATGCTTCATATCTATAAGCGACATACCGTTTTAATGATCATACGACATCATTTCAGACGACGACGTCGTTTGTTCCCACAAACTTTATCAAGAAACGACGTGTCGTATTGTCAACCAACAACTAGTTCAGCCTTTTTTTACGTGGTGGGAGTGGGACCCACATCCAAAACTTTCAACTAAAAAACGACACATCGTGTGTTTGTTGCAGGAAAAGAAAAAGGAAAAAAAAAAAAAAAAAAAAAAAAAAACTGAATTAAAATCAGTTATAAATATAAAAATGTAAGACTGAGAAGGGTGTTTTCGCAAAGAAGTTGGTTTAGGGGTTTCGCTCAAAACCCTAACTCGGACATCGCAGTGCACTGGTAAAAGCATTTTCATCAAAAGTCTTTTATATATGTGTGTATATGTACATATATAGTATATTACATAGGGCTTTCTCTTGTATCTGTTGTTGTTTTGTTTATGTGTGTGGTTGAGAATTTATTTATTTATTTATTTTTTTAATAATAATTTTGGGTTGTGTCTGGTGTTTGAAGAACGAGCTAGTGAGTGATGGCTGGGAAGGAAGATTATCGAATATTCGTCGGAGGATTGTCTTGGAATGTCACCGAGCGTCAGCTCGAGAATGCTTTTTCTCGTTTCGGCAAAGTTCTTGAATCTCAGGTACTCTTTTTTTTTTTTTTGGGTTTATTTGCGTTTCCTTTATTCTGTTTGGTTCCCGAGAATCTGAAGCAAAACTACTGGTTAGTTTGAATTTTATGAATTTAACTCTTTTTTCGTGAGGGGAAAAAAAAAAAAAATTAAATTCACTACTCGATGGAAATTTGGGTAATTGTCATGGCGAGCATGGTGTATACTGTATTAGCCGATTTTCTTTTGAATTTGAATGTGTTTTGCATTTTTTTTTTCTTTTGTGGCTGGAGAATCTTGCGATTTCACGTATATATATATATATATATATATTATAAAAAAAAGGGCGAAAAATTAGGGCAATTATGGATAACAAGTATTTGTGTAGCTCTTATTTGGATGATTATGAATATGTGTAGGTTAACGAACCTGTTTTTCATAACAACTGGAAGAGCGGTTAATGATTAGCTCTGTTTTCCATTGATTTGTGGTCTTCTTTTAGGGGTCAAGTTTTGATTTTTTATTTATTCTATTACTGATACGAATGTCTCTTATGTTGTTTCTTGACTTCTTGGAATGCTGGTTACGATCTTCTGAGATGCCGTAGATGGGTTTTTTAAGACATGTTTTTGTGGGAGTGACTGCAGCAAGTTGCTGAAGCACAATGTGATTTTGTGGTTAGGTTATAACAGATTTAAGTGGTCCCAAACAAGAATTAATCAGAAACAAAGATGGTCAGTCGTAATATGGGAAATAAGATTTGGGAAAGGCTGTAAAATATTCTTACTAGTTTGGCAGAATGAGTACTTCAATTTATGAAATGGGCTGTTGTTGAGATTTACAAGAGAAACCCAGTCAGTTTCAATTGGAGCTTAGCAGTTAGGAGTGGGATGGAACCAACAATTCAAATGATGGGGTGAATATGAAGACGTTCCTTTTGCTTTAGAATTCATGTTTTTCCATTTCGGCTTTGTTGCTGAGGAACTGAAGAACTGAATATGATTTAAGTGATTTGTGTTATAGTTTAGTAATTCTAGTTGTTTTCTGAACGGTTATCTTCATTTTTCTGACTGTAAACACTCCAGAATTGGTTGTTGGTCAGACAAAAAATTGACTATTAAGACCTGTGCGGGAGATTCTTCAGCTGGAGGTTGTCTGCTCTTGATTGATTGCTTGCGTGCCTTTTGTTATTTTTACTGGAGCATCCAGGAGCTTATCCATGCCTTGACATCATTAGTTACCATATAAAGAATGAGGATTTCTAACAATGCCAGCTACAGTTGGAAGCTTTGTAGGCGTTGCTCGTATCTTAAGAGATGTTAACTGCCTGCTGATTGACCATTGAGTCCCAGGGGTGTGGAAGGCACATTAAGCTTTCTAAATTGAGTTGATATGCCTTGCATGGTACCAAGCTTGAGCGCAGTTACATATAGTATATTCCGATAGTTTGGAACCATGTTACATATGTTTTGATTGGTTTAGGTGACCTGAGGTGGTGACCCTTGGCTGCTACTTAATATCATATATGCTTATATATGGAGGCCAGAGTTGTCTGAGTTTATTTCTTTGTTTGCTTATGTTTTTCTCTGCCTTGCAAGTAAAAAGTTCATCATTCAAGTGCTTGGGCTTGTTATTGATTTCGTTAATACAGTTAACATTGTTGTTTTAGTGGGTTAATTTGTTCAGTATCAGTATCATTTTTGGTCATGAAGTGTGTAGGATTTTGTGGATGGGTTGTCCGTATACCGCTACTTCTGAGCAGGCTAGAGTTCTTTTGCATCTTGTCAAGGGGCCTAGAGTCGTCACTTTCATTTTCCTTCTTGTTTTACTCTCTCAGTTTGGTGCATGTGTAAGTGGACCACATAAAACTCTTCAGGTCACTTGCCTTTCCTCATGATCCATACCTGTATTCTTTTAAGAATACTATTCCGAATGGCAGTGTTCAGTTTTATCTCCAACAACGAAACCGTATTCTTGCCTTTTTTGTGTAGAAGTGGTTGTATTGTTGACTCCATATTCAAAAACAAAGAAGTTTAGCATGTGTCATTGTCGAGAAACCATTTTCCAGCCCAAGTGATTATGTAGTAAGTTCACCTGATATTTTGGAGGAACGAAGGCCATATTTGCTCATATAGCCGAGAACAGGGTGGATTGCAGCAGCTGAGAACAGGGTCGATTACAGGCCACAGTAGGTTTGGCTGCTAGTGTCCTTCCATGAGCGATGTATGAAGACAATACAGCTCGATTTCAGCATTTTGAACTTGATTAACTGGCGAAGACCGCTGCTCACTCGCTTGCTAGATCCTCTGTGCTTTGTTTTAATCGTACGGCCATGACTTACCACATGAACTTGGAGGTCACAGCTGAATTCTTTCTTCAGTGGATAGGTTTTATCTTTTGGAAAGGCTGAAATCCTGTGGATTTTCTTAGTTGGGCAAAACAGAGTCTTTCCATCTTAACCTCTAATAATGTTAGTGAAGGGCACAAGTAAATTTTCCGGTGTTATGCTGACTAACGGATCGTCACTTTTGTAGATTTTGTGATAGGGTATGTTTTCTGGAGTTAGAGTTGTACCGAGGCAGATTTTTTGGAAGTTCTCGTAGTTTTCGTCGTTTTTGTTATAAGCAGATTATAACCCAGATTCTTGGACAAATCAGCCATATCTTGGTGGTATCTGATCAACTTTGTCAATCACTTTGCTTGTTTTTAAATGTTCATGAAGGCAACAGAATCATGGAAAATTTTGAGCAATAATCTCTTAAGTGGAGAGCTTTATGGTGATGCTTGGTCACATAGACGTATCTTAAATAGTTTCAATAACTGCAAGGATGTCTTTAGCTGCCAATTTTTAACATTTTCCTCTTTTGGGAGTGTGATGTTGCGACTGCAAGAGGGGCATTTGCTTGATATGTATCGTGCGTTCTTTTTCTGTGACAAATAACCAAATTCATAGAGGGATATCATCTATTGCTGATTTGAAAGTTGTATGCTGTTAGAAGCCTTAGTCAGCACTATATGCCGGTTTTCAAGATTCTGGGCTTTACTATTTTTGGAAGTTGTATGAGGTTTGAAGCCTTGGTTGTTGTTCTGTGCTGCTGGACTCATATCTTGGATTCTGTTGAGAATTAGAGTCAGAGGTCGTCTATAACAGTCTTGCAAAATCTTCTGCTTCTTTCTAGGAATCATTCAAGTTTGAAAGATGTAACCTTGATCCTTGTGATAAAATAAAGTAAGTTGTCAGCTCATTAAATTTTGATTCACTTGTAAAATGTTGTATGCAAATATTGACTGTTGACTCAAGTTTCTGATATTATTTTCTTGTCAATTGAGTTGATGACTTCCTCTTAAAATAGACTGTGAACAACATTCCGTTTCCTCCTTTGCTTTATTGCTCTTGCCTTTCGAATTTGTTACAAATCAACTTTTTGTTACATGATGAATTTTGTTTGTATTGTTCTTTCTTTTTAAATTAGAGTCGCCCTATATTCCTGAAAATGGTTTCAATTCCGAACATTTGAGACGAACACAAGAGCATAAAATGGTCTTTAGCTCATTTAGTAACATTAGTAGAAAACTTAGGTGGTTGTTTGGATTATTCAATGTCATGATGTTGAGTTGTGCTTGTGCTGGATGTTATGCTCAGAAACGAGCTTTTAAATTTCCTGCGTGCATAATGGTGGAAACGCATGGGCCTTTATTTGAGTTTTCCTTCTTTCTTTGTGGGTTTGGGAGAATGGCACTAGATAGGTCTTAATGTGAAAACACCTTTCTTATTAGTGTTATTATTATGTGGTAATCGACAACATTATATTGATAAAAATCAAGTACAAGGAGGGTGACAAGAAGTCCACTAATGACAGAAAAGAAAAAGCAGAAAAAAGTCTCGGTAATTGTCATTGCAAAGGAGAATTAGTTAGTTATGCTGGGAGGTTCTCCACTTTCTCGGTCTTTTTGCAGTCGTTAAAGCTCTCGTAAATTTGAATTTCTTAGTGCTTATTTTGTTTACTGATCATTGTCCTAGCCCTTTATCATTTTATTTTCTTGTGCAAGTTTTGTTTGAGATTGATCAGTTCTCTGAAATTTTGTCTTAGGTTACAGCTTTAGACATACGTTTGCATGGGGTTCTGTTTTTCTTCTCACATTATGTTGAGAACGCGACTAAAATTCATGTTTCCATGCTTGTAATGTGCCTTGCTGGTCTGTTCGGATAGTGCATGCTGAATGATTATGTATTTTGTGGTATTAGTAGTTTCTGTTATTGCTTGGCGTCAGTTGTGCTGGTGTGATACTTGTGTAGATCATGATGGAAAGGGATACTGGCCGTCCACGTGGATTTGGGTTTATTACATTTGCGGATCGTCGGGGGATGGAAGATGCAATTAGGGAGATGCATGGAAGGGAGTTGGGTGATCGGATCATCTCTGTGAACAAGGCCCAACCAAAAGTAGGTGATGATGATGGAGACCATGGCTATAGGGGAGGCTACTCATCTGGTGGCAGAAAAAGCTATGGTGGTGGGGATAGATCTGTAGGGCAGGATGATTGCTTCAAGTGTGGGCGCCCAGGACATTGGGCACGAGATTGCCCGTCAGCTGGTGGTGGTCGAGGTGGAGGGCGCTTTGGGGATCGCTTTGGAGGTGCTGGTGGACGTGGGGATCGTTTTGGAGGAGACCGTGATCGATACTCGGATGACCGTTATGATGCAGGGCGCTATGGGGAGAGGGATCGCTTTGACAGTAGGGACAGCAAATATGGGAGCCGTGATCGCTATGTCAGTGACAGGTACGAGAGGTTTCTAAGATAATACATTGTCTAAGTTTTCACCTTGGAATTTGTGCTATTTCCCGGGGTATGAGTATTGGTCTTGTGTGCACTATCTTCTCTCACTGGATTTTTCATTGCTGCAGGTACCAACCAGGCGACCGGTTTGCAAATGATAGGTACAACGGTGCTGATCGGTACCCGCAAAATGGTTATGGGAAAGATAGGGGCTTTGATAGAGACGGAGGCGCACGTGGTGGGGACAGGTATGGAAGTGGAGGGCCAGCTCGTAATGAGGGAAGAAGTTACCGGAGTAGGGCTGATCCTTATGACCGCCCTAACAGGGGTGGGCGGCCATCTTCCTTTGACCGCTACTAGTGTTTGTTTGTTTCTTATTCGGAACTTGTAACTACATACATTGTTAAGGTAGGTGATTTGTCGTTTTTATCGTTAGTAGGAAGTTGAAATTACAATCTAGTTGGGATCGATAGATGCGTCTTCGACTGGTGTTTAGCCTGTTTCTCTCTCTTATTTAGTGTTCAGTTTGTGGAGACAATTGAATGGATGCTTCTGCTTTACCCTTCTTTTTCCTTGGTTGACAAAGCAAGTGAAGCAAACTGCTTGCATGGGAAGTGCAGCTCCTTTGTTGGATTTATAACCATTGCTTGCTTCTCGATATATGATGAAGTGGTACCTTACATTTCAAGTATTCTTTGATTGTTACAAGCATCTTTATATCCGTTGGCCTCGAGAATTTCATTTCAGAGTGGTGCTTGGCTCTGTGATGTAGGGATCGTTTGTCTTTTGATTAGTTTCGTTCATTGTTCGCTATTATGCTGTTTCGCTTGATTACGTTCTGTCATGTAGTATCGTACTCACTATAGAACATAGTACTGAGGACTGGTGGGGTGGTTAGCCAGAAGCCTTAAGTTCGAGTTGAGATTGTTGCGATGGTTAGGGTATATGGGTAATATACTTGTGCGGAGATTCCGTATATCATGTGGGACGTCTTCCCTCTCTTGAATTTGAGAAACTGAAAACGCGATCCCGAACTAGGTCCCTTGTCGATCTCATCCTCCCAATCAGTATCTTCTCATCTTCTCCCTGCTCTCTCACTCTTTTGGTAATTTTTTCTGTGACACGAACTAATGATATAAGCTCTGCCTGGTATGAAAATTCAGTAAAAGGCTTCGCCAAAAATGGCAGTCTTAGTCTTCTGCCACCACTTTGCCTTGCCGCTTTGCCCTATTTCAGACACCCTTTATGCCCGGATGAGTGTTCCTCTCGAGATCAAACGTATCAACCGATCTTCCTTTCAACTAGAGGGATATGTTCTTGGTTTGGTTCCTCTTGATGCCAATAATTTGGTCCTGTTTGGATGGCATACTCATTTTTAAAATGGGCCTAAGAAGACGTTTGGTAACCCTTTTTAAACTCTTCTCCATCTTAAAAAATAAAAATAAAAATAAAAATAATATATATAACTTTCCAAAAGAAAGCAGATTGGTTTTCAAGTGCTTATCTAATGGTGAATTTTGGAATCTTTTCTGCTGAGGAACGTGGGGCTAAAGTACCACCACTGAGATCATGAAAAGACTCTTCCCTTTCACGCTGTACAAATGGGAAATTTTTTTTTCTAAACTCTGTCAATTTGAGTTAAAATATTCAAATTCTAGCTGATTGATTTTTTAAAAATTAATTAAATTAAAAAAAATTAAATTTTTAAGTTAGAGGTTGGTGAACCAAATAAAGGGTAGTGTTTAATCAAGCAAATGGTAAGTTTGTTAATCAAATGTCATTTTATCTCTCATTTTCAAAATGAGTTAGATTTTTCAATTTACTATCCAAACATCATTCAGAATCTTTTTTCACTTAGAAAAAGAAAATTTTTTTATACATCTAAATGAAATCATTTCAAAGAAAAATTTTCATTTCTTATTACTCAAATATACAGCAAGAATTATTCGAAATAATAATTATAATAATAAATAAAGGAGGAATTCGGCCCACACAGTTTACTTGTCTTGAAGCATTTCCGTTAAGGCAGTGTGTAGGCAATGTATAAGTATATGTATACACTGTACACACTTATAGAAGTGTTTGTATGTTATACAGTATGTAAACTAAAGATTGTATACATGAGTCTTAAGTGTGAAAGCCGTAAGTGAAGACAAAGGATGGAATCTAGTTATGCAAGTAATCACGCAAGGGAGAAAAATAAATCTTTGTTTTTCTTTTTTCATATATATATGGCATTGAAGATTATAACCAATTACAATATACATATATATATATATATATATATGAAAATTTACTGTATTGATACAATTATATCGCTTGACCCATTTGAGAAGTACAAAAAATTGTCTTTCCAAAACGAAAGTACTTTTGATTAACGTCACATTATCAGTCGTGCAAGTAAGTTAAGTTCATTAGCTTAATTAATAATTTGACTAGTTTTTTTCTACTTATCAAGTGATTATTTTTTGTTTCAAATTTTTTTTTTTTTTTTTTGAATATTATTCTCTTAGTGTGTAAACGCTTTGACTTGGCTGTTGTCCTCGTAGGAGAATAATTGAAATAATACGTATCATCTAGAAGAGCAAGATTTTCTTTCCTGTCCATATCGGAAAACGATATTTATAGAAGAAAAAAAAAAGGAAAAAAAGAAAGTGAGAGTGAATCAAAAAGTAGAGATTCACTTGCTTTGTATGGTTGTATCTTTTTTTTTTTTAATTTTCTTCTTTCTTTCCTTGAAATCGGTTTTTTTTATTTTTCCATCCTCAAGTGGCGTACTTAGAAATATAACAGTGCCTGAAACTTTTGGCAGTTGACTTTAGATGGATCTCATGAGAGAATATGTGGTTGGAAAAAGTGTACACTCAAAATCAATTGTTTTTAGTCTCTTCTCCAATTGAATGCGCGTGTTATTAGTTTGTCCTTTAAAAGAAATTTTCTTACAATATGGGCCCCCCCCCCCCCCGCCTACAATGCCCCCCCCCCCCCCCCCTGCCCCCCCCCCCCCCCCCCCCCCCCCCCCCCCCCCCAACAAAAAAAAAAAAAAAAAAAAAAAAAAAAAGAGGAAAAAAACCTTCAATGATAAGATAACCAAGGATAGTGTACGTTTTGGAATATTGATTAAATCCAATTCAAAATCATATCTAATAAAAATAAATAAATAAATAAAATTAACAGTTTATATATATATATATATATATATATACACACAAAAATCTCATGGCTCTGATAAGATACTTTTTTCTTACCTTACCCTAGTAATTATCAAAATATAAAGTAAAACATGGGTGTCCAACTGGGACTAGCTTGGCGTGTTTAAGGAAATGTGTTTTGAAAAGAACTCTCGTGTTCGAAATTTAATAATGTTTTCATTTAATTTAATAAATGGAAGTCTGTAGGCCATGAAATAAAATAAAATAAAAAGTAAAAAATGGACAAAACCCCTTTGTCCTTTTCTTTTGCTTTCTTTTTCAAGTAAATGCAGAAAAGGAAGTGAGAGGATGGATTGGGGTTGTGGGATGGGGTTGGGTGGGTGGTTAAGCAATCCCTTTTTTTTATGCAACATTTTTGTCCAAGTGATCATTGAGAACAACTTGGATGACAAATCTTCGTTTTCCAACTTTAATATATGGGTCCAACCATGATAAGTTCTAAACTTTAGGATTATAAATCTTAATAAGTGAAAAAAAAAATAAATAAATAACTAGACCGTTGAAAAAAAAAAAAAAAAAACGTGTCACCTGATAAAATCTGAAAAAATTTGAAAAGATAAGATTGGTTTTTAAATTTCGTTCACCGATTGAGATTTAGACTGGAAGATAAATCCTAAATATACCATGGCCTTACTCTCAATATATAAATGTTCTCAAAAGTTTTTTTAGTTTTAGTCCACATCATCCTCTCCTATATCGGCCCGTTGACCTAGCGATCATTAACACTTGGTCCTTAGACTCTTACAGCATCTAGGTAAGGTTAGTCCCCACGTCTCTCTATGTATCTATTTCTACATACGTAACATATATATATATATATATGTATGCATGTATGTATATGTATGTACACATATAACTGGTGCAATAAATACAAGTTGCCAACATATTCGCGGTCGGCAATAAATATGCTTTCTTGGTCCACCTATAAGGATATCTCGAGGATATCATCTACCAATTCTTTTAGTAATTAATTTAAATATTAGACAGCTATGTGTGTGTGTGTGTGTTTCAAAAAGAAAATACAAAAAAGAAAAGAAAAGAATATTCAACGAGTTCGAAATCAGAGACGTAGAAATTGTGGCATTGACCCCATAAGTCTGTAGTCAAAAATGATAATAACATATTAATAATATCAGGCTATTTTAGCTAGGAAAGATACAATATTTTCCATTTCCTCACCAATCCCCCTCATGCGGTGGAATCTCATATTGTGGGAGTCGTTGTTTTGAATTTTCTATTCAATTTTTTTATCCCCACGAGAAGAGAAAAAGGTTGTTCATCTTTGAAATTAAGGACTTGATGATTATATATACCACCGACAGTGGTGGTATGATAATAAGGAAATCTTATATAACGACTTTATCGATATATAATACATGTAATAATGTCTTTTTAATTTGATAAAAAATAAAGCAACTAACTCGATTATTATCATTCCATCTATGATCTTAATAGACTCTTATAATAACGTTAGACGGGGAGAGTGTTAGGACATCATTATTTTTTACCCCTCAAAGGACTTGATGATTAGATAATAATTTATTTGGTTCGATTAGTTCATTAATTAGTTTGTTAACATCATTTCTTTAGTTTCATTTTAATATTTAATACACCTAAGAAAATGATGATTTCAATGTCGATCTTTTGGCATACGTATTAAAATATTAAATATTGTAATATTCCTTATAACTGAGCTGTACTTCTTTAATAAATATTGAATTTCCTAAATCTTATATTAAGTAATTAATTATGGAGGGGAGGCAAATTAAATTAAGCAAGCTATATATACATATACTGTATATATTATTCTACTGGTTAGTTAGCAGCTTCCATCTGTAGGTTCTATATGTTAGTAATTTCTTGATGAATAATTCACGATAAAATATTGCATGAACAATACAAAAATTAACTAATTAGTTGACCATTATTAGAGTGTTAATGTATCGTAATCATAATTTAGATTAAGTCAGCCTATTAATAAAATTGGGTAGTTTAATAATTAATTTCCACGCTCAGTTGCTTAATTTAGAATTAAAGGAGTAGAGAGAAAAAAAAAAAAAAAAAAAAAAAAAAAAAAAAAAAAAAACAAAACCAACTGGATATTCACATGACTCTACCTAATGATATGACTAAACAAAACCCATTTGGTTATAAGGTACAGTTTAGCATGTGCTATATGACAAAATGTTAATATTTTACACTACCTTGAACTTGTCCGTCCAGAGTCTCACATTACAATCAAGATAAATATCGATTAATTTGGTGAGTTTGACCTATTTTTTGTATCATTCATGAACTGAAGAACTCTAATTACTCAATCTGTCTGCTTTGCTATTAACCAAAAAAAAAATAAAATAAAATAAAAAAATAAAAAAAAATTCTAATCAATCAATCAATCAATCAAACTTTTCATACCGTACTTATCAGATAATCAAGGCCTATGTTGTGCAACTTTTCTATAATTTGTCAATTGGTATATATATATATTTTTTTAATTCGGAGGTAAGAGATTTGATGTCATCTTTAAGTAAAATAATGTGGGAGATCACTGCTCGATTATGAGTTGTAATCACTTCAATTAGTATCTAGTGAATTGAATTTTGGATTTAAGTTACATGATAGTATAATTATTAAGAAAATAAAGGGAGAAAAATATCATTTTGGTAGTTTAAGAATTTTTATTTATTTTTTAATTGGTACCTTCTTGTTTGAAAAATGACGGTTCTATCCTTCTAATTTAAAAACATTTTGAAAGAAAAAAGATTAAGGGGGTGTTTGGTGAATGAGTTGAGTTGAAGTTTTTAAGTTGAAGAGGTAATTTTTGTGACTTTTTCAGAAAAGATAAAATTTTTATTCAGAAAAAGATAAAAAAAAATACAGTTTAACTTGAGTTAAACTGGAGATCCAAAACACCCTTAACTCTTATTTTATTATTATCATTATTATTATTATTATTATTATTATATTTGTTTGTGATTGAACAAGGTTTAGAACTCGTTTTGATTTGACTATTGGTTCATTATTATTTTAGAATCTTATGGTTTATTTATTTAATTAAGTTTTTAAATTAAGGGGGTTAGAACTTTCATTTTATGTCTCAAAACGAGCTCTGGGGGTACCTGGGATGATATTTTCTCAAATAATAAGTACACTAATGAGATTTCTTAAACAAATGGAAAGAAAACAAAAGACAAATCCTAAATCATGGCTAGTAAGCCTGCGTCTCAACACTATTTGCGCAATAAACTGGAGCCCATCTTTATTTGATTGTACCCTTGAGAAGTTGAACATGAAGGTACAAAATTAAAAAACAAAAAAAAAAAAAAAATTAAATACAAGTTACCAAAACGATATATTTCCAAAAGAGGCTATTTTCTCACATTTATGGGTGAGGTTTTGGAGATTTGTTTGGCAGTCAGCTAACTATTTGTAAAGAAGATGTTTATGGTGGTTACCGTTTTAGAAGATTCGTGTGTGTTTGGATCACAATGTTCATTTTATATTAATGTATAATATAATACAATTTTGTTACTAGTTCAATTTTAGAAGCTTTATAGTGTGTTGGAATATATCTATACGTTGAAATAATGTGTACAATAAAATGTATGATGTGAAACGAATAGTTGGATTTCCCTCTAATGGATGGAGATTTGTTCATGTGGAAGATTTTTGTTAGTGGCAATTTTATGTTTGTATTTGAAACTTATCTCGGATTTTATAAACTCGCTTATAATGTGACAAAAAAAATACTCTTTTTTTTTTTTTTTTTTTTTTTTTTTTTTTTTTTTCTGGGGTGCTAAATAGACCAAAAAAATAGACCTTGACTGAATAAAGTATGCCGCTTGAATGAGTGGTTCATAATCCCGAATAATATTTCATTTACTTTTGTCACTGTGTAGGTTGTCTTTTTCTACCGATTTTTCATATGAGTTGGGAGTATTTTCTGACTCCTTCTCTCTCTCTCTGGTTTTTTATTTTTATTTTTTTATACACACAAACAAAAACACACATTTTTTATGGGATAGCTTTTTGACCACTTATTAATTCTTATAGCATTATGTATTTCAGATGTGAAACTATTTTTCTCTTATTAAGTTTTTCCTACTGAATTTTACTGTTAAGGTCATTGATGAGGTCTTTCTGTTTTGCTAACTGATTTTCAAAATCATTATTTTTTAGCGATCAATTATTGTCTATATTGTACCCATTAGAGACGGGTTTTTTTTTTTTTTTTTTCCTCCCCTGATTTTGAATACCCCTGTACGGATGGATGGTTCATCTTTTTTCTTTTTTCGGATACTTTGTATTTTGTTTTTGTTTTTGTTTTTGTTTTTGTTTTTGTTTTGTAGATTATTAATAAAATTGGACTGAGAACTTAAGTGCGGGAGGAAATTTCTAGCCGTTGCCACTTTAACTCTCTCTCTGTTAGTTAAAAAAAAAAAAAAAAAAAGTTGTCCTCATTTGTTGGTTTGCTCCCTTTGTGGGGTTTTAATTTTGTGTTTCTGTGATTATTTGTTTATTTTCTTTTTTGAAAATGTCTTCCTACCAATCAAAAATGTAATTATATATATTATACATCTAGATTTACCTGTCCGTTAGTTTAACGGTTAACTAACCTGATGACTGAGAATGCCATCAGGAGGAGGATAATAATTGTTGACTCTAAGGCTGTCCGTCGCCAATAATTTAAATGTTCAATTATATTAATCCAATTACTTAACAATATATAATTTGGTTTCTAAGTGTGAACTTTTGTGTTTGACTGAACGATCTGTTTAATTATTTGATTGCTGGCAATATATCTACTTCAATTATTATTGGATTATCCTGACTAATCTTAGTTAATCATGATCAGACTTATTTGAAAATACAGCTAATTAATTTACAAATTAAGTAATTATTCCTGTCATATATAGGTGATGTTCCATGATCTTATGAGCTTATCTTACAATTTTTGTTTTTAAATAATGGTAGTCTTAAAATATGTTTTTATTTTGTACGTACCTTTAATTTTATACCAAAAAAAAAAAAAAAAAAAAAAAATCCTCTCTTATAGATTCAGCACTTAGAAGACACTCATCCGTGTTTTTGAATACTTCCTTGACATTTCTTTGCTTGAAGCATTTTTGGGTATAACCATTGGCTGGATTAAAAGTTAAAATTACTTTTCTTTTGTGATGAATAGAGTAAATTGCTCGTTTGGTAACTAAACTTTTTACAAAGTTGTAATTTGGTGCTCAATCTTTTTTTTTTTTTTTTTTTTTTTTTGTCGGTAAAAGGTCCTTAAACTCTTTAAAAGAGTGCAAAATGGTCTTGTTTGTTAACATATATATATATATATATTAAAAAATTTAGCAGAAAATGTCACACTAATCACACATTTATTTAAGTTATTTAAAAAAAAATTCATGATTCAATTTGCATGTGTCATATATGTGATCAGTTTCATTTAATTTTTAAATATTTGTTAATAAAAGGATCAAATTGTACCCTTTTAAAGGGTTTGAGGACCTTTTAGTTACAAAAAGGTTAGAGACCAAATTGCAATTTCGCAAAAAAGGTTAGGGACCAACGAGTAATTTACATTTAAAAATATAAAAAATGAAGGATGACATATTCGAAAACCTTGAATAGTAAAGTATCTTGCATGATGTGAATTTATTACGAAATAGATTGTTTCATAGATGTCGTTCACAATGAAGAGAGTAACTCGAATCTAAGACTAGTCTATATACAAAGGTACCAGGCAATTTGCAAGAATTCGAAATGCGAATCTTGAGAGATCTTTTAATTCTTCTAAATAATTGTTTTTCCTTTTCAACGATTCAGCTGTTAGGAATTAGAAACACATGCTGCAAAAGCTAGAGTTAGATTAAATGTATTTTGATAAGCACGTGTCACACATGTTCTCCCATTTAAGTATTCCATTCGAGTATTAATTGTACATCTCATCATATGCACTACCTTAAAAGATACTTATGCCTTCACTCAAAAAAATAAAATAAAATAAAATAAAATAAAACTTATGTCATAAATAATATTTAATTTATTGCTATTAAAGTTGATTTGTGGAAGCTACTAAAGTTACAATTAGGTGGTAAGCAATATCATGATCAACTTGGATTTGAGAGATTCTTTCTTTATCAAATCTCACATGTTTAAATTTCTTTTATTATATATTTATTTTTCAGTCCTTCTACAGTAGATGTTTATCAATGATGTATGTTTTTAAATGTTACCTCCGTATCAAAATAAGAAATTATACAAAATTACATATTACTAAAAGAAATAGGTGATGGTCTAAAAACAGAATTCTACCACTAAGATATTATTAATTCATAATGTTAGATTTGACAAATCAGATATTTAAAATGCATTTCACTCTCATATAAGAAAGTTATGTGATAATATGTGTATAATCTTATATCTAGTACCTTTATAAAAAGATACATATAACTTTGGTTGAACGTTAATATAATAACAATTGGTTATAGTTAGAGGCGGAGGGAGGGGATGCGAGTGGGGGCTATAGCCCCCACTCAAATTTTTGTTGTTCTTTTAATTTTGTCTCAAATTTTTTTAATTTTTACAATTTGTCCCCACATAGCAACCAAACGGATCAAATTTGTCACGGATTCTAATGATTTTTTTAACACCTCAAACGTGGGGTTTTGGCAAAAGGGGTCCAGGGCAATAAGAAACAAGATTCAACACAAAAAAAAAAAAAAAAATTTAAGAAGGATTTATTTTTTTGTCTGGATCCTCTTGATTTTTTTTTCTCTTTTTTGTTTTTTTGTTTTTTTTGTTTTTACATGGATTTTATGACTCTAATGATTGCATGAATACGAATTTAAAGAGCAATCCAAGCAAGAACAAGAATCAAAATCAAAGGATAGGAAATCTGGCCAATTGTTATTTATTTATTTATTTATTTTTTTTTAGGGTTTGTAACCTAGTGGGAATTAGATTATGATTTCAAAATCCTAGAAGACCAATCTCAAAGCAAGTAATTTGACTCTGAATCAAACACTAATATCACAGATTTAAGGAGGGAACAAACGAATTTAGCGCAACAATTTTTTTTTAGGACGAATTTAAAAAAAAGAAAAAATAGAAAAGGATAGGCAACCGAAGAAACTTGGCTCTGATACCAACTAATACGAACCACGCCAATAACATGATGAAACCCGACACCAAATCTGGAAACAACAACCCAAGATCTTTCAAGTTTGATGGAAACCGCGCCCGTTGCTTAGCGAAGCAAGAACCTTGGTATGGTGAAGACGCCACAAATGGTTATGGAAGTCCGTTTGATAAGTCGATTTGAACGCCACAAAGAATCCTTGATAAGTTAGAATAAGCACATTCACACATGTTCTCCCATTTAAGTATTCATTCGAGTATAATTGTACACCTCATCATATGCACTATCTTAAACAATACTTATGTCTTCACTCAAAAAAAAAAAAAAAAAAAAAAAAACAACAATACTTATGTCATAAATAATATTTAATTTATTGCTATTAAAGTTGATTTGTGGAAGCTACTAAAGTTACAATTAGGTGGTAAGCAATATCATGATCAACTTGGATTTGAGAGATTCTTTCTTTATCAAATCTCACATGTTTAAATTTCTTTTATTTTATCTTTATTTTTCAGTCCTTCTACAATAGGATGTTTATCAATGATGTATGTTTTCGAATGTTACCTCTGTATCAAAATAAGAAATTATACAAAGTTTACATATTACTAAAAAGAAATAGGTGATGGTTTAAAAACATAATCCTACCACTAAGATATTATTAATTTATAATGTTAGATTTGACAAACCAGATATTTAAAATGCATTTCACTCTCATATAAGAAAGTTATGTGATAATATGTGTATAATCTTATATATGGTACCTTTATAAAAAGATACATGTAACTTTGGTTGAACGTTAATATAATAACAAGTTGCTTACAGTTAGAGGCGGAGGGAGGGGGTGTGAGTGGGGGCTATAGCCCTTACTCAAATTTTTGTGTTCTTTTAATTTTGCCTCAAAAGTTTTTAATTTTTACAATTTGTCCCCACTAAAAATAAAATATTTTCATATAGTCCATATTTTGTCTCTACTAAAATTAAAAAATTCTCACCTAAGCCCCAATAATATTAATTCCGATAAAAAAAAGTTTATACTTTTATCACTTTGTCCCCACTAAAATTAAAAATCATCACATAAACCCACTAAAATAAAAACAAATTCTCACATAGTCCCCACTAAAATTTGTTTTATCTTAAAAAAAAAATTGATGTATGCCCCAACTGAAAAATATTCCTGGCTCTGCCCTTAATTACAGTATAACATTTTTTTAATGAAATATATTCTCTGTGATAATAGCTCTAACTAAAACCATGTTACAGATAATTTTATATAAAGTTATATATAAATGAACTCACATTAAATGCTTAAATTGTTATTAAAAAAAAAAAAAACATGTGTTGTCCTTGTAATATCATGGCCTATAATTATTAGTAGGCTGATTACAATAGAAAATTTATCTGTCGTGACTCATGACATTATGAATTCACATTAAATGCTTAGATTGTTATTGATAAAAAACATTTGTTGCTATTTCATGTCTCCTGTAAATTTCCTTTTCTTTTTTTTTTTTGGCTTAAGTAACGTGAGGAAAAGGGCGATCAATGTTAACATATCTCTCTAGCTGTTATCAAAGTCTTCACATTTAAAACTCTTAAAAAGACATCACAGTATTCAAATATTGATCACTGATGCACCATGATAAGATTTGTGGTATAAATTTCCTTTTCTCTTTATTATTGTCTCAAGTCTTTAATTAATGCGGGCTGTTTCTTTTATTCCAGGGCAGAAGACATACAACAACATGTGACGGCATTGTTTGGAATGGACCTGCCCTTTGCCAACTTGCTACATAAAAACGACAAAAATCAGAATATAATTTAAATGTTGTTCCACTCTTCTGTCTTTTGTATCATTTTTGTTATTTTCTGCACATACATATCAAATGGGTTATAGTAGTAGTTGTAGATGCTAAAAATCTATGGTGACAAGAAATTCAAGTTAAATCGGTGAGAATCAACATACATAAAATATTAAGGTTTTTGAATATCGCAGAATCATAAAGTAATCATAATGTCAATAGAATGAAATAAACGGAAAGTAATGTAGTAAAAGATAACACCGAAATTTAGAGAGGTTCGCCGGAATTGTGCTACGTCCTCTAAATCTGTGGTTTCACTATATATGAATTTTGAGTACAAAATTACAATTTCTTAATCCGGTAGAATAACAGTAGGCAAAGGGCAGAAAGATCCTCAAATGTGAGGGGTCTTCTTTTATTTATAGAGGAAAAATCATTGGTCCAAGTTTTTAGGACAGTAGCGGATGGTTCCCCACTACCCCGAGTAACTCGGAACGTGCAAGAATGTGAACCACGATTGGTCATGGACTTCACAGTTATGGAAGTCGATCTTCCATCGTTCATCGTTCGCTCAAGGTGTACGTCGAAAGATGAACCGCACACCATTTGTAATGGACAAATTGGGCACACATCGGACAATTGAATGTCATCTTTCGTCGTTCATTATGTTGAGCTAGATGTTGAGCTGATCGAAACACTTTGTAATTTTATGGGCTTTAAGAGGTCAAGGAGACCAATATCGAGTAATCGATGGACCACTGTTTGACGTTCGTAGGTCCCTCATAAGGAGTATTGAGAGTCGGACATTAAATAATCAAATATCAACGTTCGATATTCGTCAAACAAAGCCAATTGTCGAGTCGAGCGTAACACATACTGAGTGGTCAATGGACACATACCAAGTGATCGTTGGATCACGGTTCGACGTTTGTTGGTCCTTTCATCTAAGGATGAGAAATTGGACATTAGGCCGGGCACACATTTGGTTAGCATATGGGCTAATGAATGCATAGTGAACGATCAATGGACTATGATTCGACGTCCGTCGGATATGGTTCGAGTAAAAGACAGAATTATTCGATTCACTCGAGGACATGGAACCGACATCGCGTGATTGATGAATCATGTTTCGACGTTTGTCATAACATCGGATAATGCAGTCAACGGGCTCACAAAACCCAAGTCAAAAGGTCAATGGACCACGGTTTGATGCTCATGGCTCGTTGATTCGCCAGTCATCGTGACTTGGGCATTACATAATGGGGATATGAAATCTGACCCCAACAGTTAGCCTCTTACTCTATCGAGCAATGATTCTCGATAGAGTGTTTGTTGTTTGCTAATTAGTGATAACTGGTTTGATAACTGTTTGGATCAATCAATCATGAGGCCATGGCGAAGAAAGTGCTTGAGTTCGAGGTTATCATTGAGTCCACATCTAAATATGTCAAGTTGATGGAGAAAATTGAACGTTGAACTGAGGAGAACGTCAGCTTTAAGAAGTCCATCAAGCAAAAGAACGCGAACATTGCTGGGCTGGTGGTTCGTTAGCTCACAATGAGCTCTTAAAAGATTATAAGGGCGCCATTTAGAGTGGGAGGTGGACGAAGAGATCCAACTCTATGAGTAGTTGGCCGAACGTTGAGCTACATGAGCGAGAAGAGACTGCTATCGCAAGTCCCCAATCCCGACGAACCTTGACAAGGAGGACGTAGAGACAAACTTTTATTTTTGTTTTCATTTCTAGCTTGCATGTCGAATATTCTAGACAGCGAGCCTTAAGCCCTTGTCGAATGCAAGGGTCGCAGAGCCCGTTTTGGAACAAATTGAATAGGCCAATCTTAATCGCGAGGATCAAGCCTAAAATGAATGAACTATGAACTAAGCGAACTGTGCGTAATGGTTAGAGAAGGTTGTCGAACCTTGTCGAATGCATGCTAGAGTTCGAATGAATGAAAATGCTTAGTGTACGAGCTAGCATTCACTGATCGAAGACCCTTTATATTGGTTCCGGAGTTTAGTTCCTGGGACCTTAGGTCAGGATTGAGTGTTATGAAGTATAACAAATGCCGGTACCGGGATTAAGGGAAACATGTGTAGGGCAAACATGTTTTTGTTGTGATGAAGGGGCTGCATTTGTTCATGGTTCCATGAGTTGCCTACACACTCGTTATAGAGATCAAGCCAAATGTAGTTCAATATTGTGATTTGGGGCGTCAACTTATGTAGTTTGACAATGATTTCGATCATCATGCGTAATGGATCGAGCCCTTAAAAGGTGAGTGATAGATAGGAAATGAAAATTACATAAATTATGCAAAATTACAAGTAATATTTCCTAAGATGATGAGCGCTCCAGCCGTCGAGTGTTTCGAGTCGATAGATGCCTGGACGTACTACCTTCGGGAGTATGGGCCTCTCAGTTAGCCCCCCAAGTTAGTAGCATTTAGCCCCCCAAGTCTTCTTCGTTCAAGTTTTGTGGAAGGAATTTAGAGTTATATTATCACGCAGCGGATTGTTGATCGTTCGCCATTCGTAGAAGAACCTTGTTCCTCTTCTCGTTAAGCAATTCCAGATACTGGCTTTGTTCCTCATTCTTAAATTATAGCGGGCATCGAAGTGTGGGAACACCGATACTGGCTGGGACGAGTGGGTATAAGGTCCATCGAGCGACGAACGAAACAACTCTCATTGATCAGCGAGTAGCAAACTGTGTATGTCATGATTTTGTTAGACTTTTGCTAGTCTTCTGGTAGATCGTCAATCATTGAGGTTGGGTGTGGTGATTGCAACTATCTCAATGCTTGGTTTTTCGACGTACCCGATAGGGATCGTTCGTCACAGGCTTGGCTTGGAGGTTGAGCCAAGACTTGCCAATGCATCGGCCTGAGTATTTGAACTCCTTGGGACTTGTTTGACGGAACACTCATTGAACTGTGTCTTCAGTGAACACACCACTGCCAAAGTATGACTCCATACGAGGGTCTTTGGCAATGTACTAGCCAATAACTTGGTTCACTATGAGTTGCGATCTCAAGTAGATTCCGATACCTGAGCCTTTGACGTTCGATACACCGTTAACCATAAGTATCCACTCTGGTAAGGGTTCATCATTCGCTTACAAACATTAGTTGCTAGTTCAGCTATAAAACAATCAAGTACCTGAGACTTGAGGCTAGTCCACACATGATACTCAATATCGAATATGCTAAGTTCGACTGTCCACTTTGTTAGTTGATTGGAGGTGTTTGGACTATGGAGAATGGCTCATAGAGGATATTTCGTCATCACCGTGATGGAGTGGGTCTGGAAATAGGGCCTTAGCTTCTTTTAGAACACTGGTCAAGCAATGATTTGCTGAAGTAGAACACTAGGTACCTCATTTCTGAGTCACTGACATCAAACATTGGGTACCATGTCTTGGCATCGAGTAATGGTTTGCTGATATAGAACGATGGGTAATTCATTTCGACGTCAAGAAATGATTTGCTGACATAAAACAATGGGTACCTTATTGCAACCAATGATTTGTTGACGTAGAACCATGGATACCTCATTTCGAGCAATGATTTGCTGATGCAAAATGATGGATACCTCATTTTGGCATCGAGCAATGATTGAGGTTTGCCTCGATTCCTTGTTGGGTGACGAGGTACCTTAAGAACTTCCCTGTCGGGCGGCGGTAATAACTCAGGTGATAAATATTGAGCCGGGATTAGAACAACCGAGAGGTGGACCTGGGTGCCTGCTGTTTCTGTGGTTGTTGACTTTCGTCCGTTGTTGGAGTATCCCCTTGTGTGGCCAACGGTTGCAATTGGGCTTTCGAGTTGTGAATAATGGCCAAGGTTCCCCGGGGGACTGGCACTTCTGGTGGCGGTAGGAACTCGGGCGATGAACATCGAGCGGTAGTTTCATTCTTATAGGAACTGAACTCTGGTGCCTGCTACTTCGGTTGCTACTGTCCTTTGTTTGCTGTCAAAGTGCCCTCTGGTATGGACAGTGGCTCCATGGGAGCTATCAGGCTATGAGTAATGGGACGCGCTTTCTGGGGGTTGTAGTAGTTGTATTTTTTGCACATACATTTCGAATGGGTTATAGTAGTAGTTGTAGATGCTAAAAATCTACGGTCACAAGAAATTCAAGTTAAATAGGTGAGAATCAACATACGTAAAATTTTAAGGTCTTTGGACATCGCAAATGAGAATCATAAAGCAATCATAATGCAAAAAGAATGAAAATAATGGAAAGTAATGAAGTAAAAGATAATACCAAAATTTAGAGAGGTTCCCCGGAATTGTGCTACTTTCTTCAAGTCTGTTGTTTCACTATATATGAATTTTGAATACAAAAGGCTACAATTTTTAGGTATAATCTGGCAGAATAACAGTGGGCAAAGAACTAAAAGATCCTCAAATGTGAGGGGGTCTTCCTCTATTTATAGAGGAAAAATCATGGGTCCAACTTTTTAGGATAGTAGTGGGCGGTTCCCCACTTCCCTAAGTAATTCAGAACGTGTGCAAGAACGTAGGCCACGATTGATCGTGGACTTGGCAGTTATGGAATTCGATTTTCCATTGTTCATCGTTCGCTCATTGGGCACTCATTAGGCAATCGAATATCATCGTTTGTCGTTCATTATGTTGAGCCAGATGTTGAACTGATCGAAACACTTAGTAATTTTATGGGCTTTAAGAGGTCAAAGAGACCAATATCGAGTGATCGATAGACCAATGTTTGACATTCGTAGGTCCCTCATGAGGAGTATTGAGAGTCAGATGTTAGACTATCAAACATCAAAGTTCGATGTTCGTCAAACAAAGCCAATTGTCGAGTCGAACGTAATACATACCGAGTGGTCGATGGACACATACTGAGTGATCATTGGATCACGGTTCGACACTTGTTGGTCCTTTCATCTAAGGATGAAAAATTGGACGTTAGGTCGCGCTCGCATTTGTTTAGCATCTGGGCTGATGAATGCATAGTGAACGATCAATGGACCATGGTTCGACGTTCGTCGGATATGGTTCGAGTAAAAGACAGAATTAATCGATTCACTCTGGGCCATGTAACTGACGTCGAGTGATTGATGAATCATGCTTCAACGTTCATCATAGCATCAGATAATGGAGTCAACAGACTCGCAAAACCCAGGTTGAAAGGTCAATGGACCATGGTTCAATGCAAATTGGTCGTTGACTCGCTGGTCATCATGACCTGAGCATTACATATTAAGAAGACGAAATTTGACCTCAACAGTAGTAATCTTGTCACTATGCTATTCATATTTTCCACAGACTCCAAAATCAGTTGAGTCAAAAAAAGCTATTTAGCATCCCCACTCTTGAGAAAGTGCTTTCAATATAAGCACGATTTTTTCAAGTTTTTTTTTTTAATTCGTAAACAATTTTATAGAATAAATCAATTCCGTAGTGCAGTCATTGCCCCTACAGAACTAGACTTGCGCGTGCGCACACATAATATAGATACATATACGTACATATATATATATATATTATATGCGGACACGGGTTGAAAGAGAGAAATATTCAAAATAATGGTGGGGATACTGTGGATATTCCTACATTGACATGATTAATTAAGAGAGGGTAAATGGAGGTCGGCCATTGAGTTTTCGTTATTATTTATTTGTTTATTGGTAGAAGACAAGTTTTTTTTTGTTTTTTTGTTTTTTTTGGGTAGAAGACAAGTTGTGTTATGTATGTTTGTGTAAGTGTTGCTTGCAAAAGATAAAAGGAGGAGTGGCCTTGTTGTGGTAGCCGTAATAGGCAACATGTTGGTCTCACTAGTACAAACAGAGGATATCACGACGGTTATTAACCGTCGTGGTATTTTTTCACGATTGTTTTTTAACTGTCGTGGTATCTAGAGTCATGATATTTATTTGGGTTCTACGACGGTTTTCTAACCGTCGTGAAATAAAAAAAACTGACGCCAAATACGGGATAGAGAGTGCTATTCCACAATGGTTTTCAGTAAAAACCGTCATGGAATATTAATATAACACGACGGTTTTTAGACAAAACCGTCATGGAATAGCCATATACCACGACCGTTTTTAGCAAAAACGGTCGTGGAAAGATTACAATGAAAAAAAATTCACAATTCATGCGATTTCCCACAGGTGTAAATCCCATGTGTTATCCATTGCACAGCCCAGATTAAAATAATAACTAATCTTCAATTTATTTTGTGTCACAATAGACAACAATTATTACAAAAACATACACTACATTACAAAATTATAGATTGTCTTCTAACTATATTGGATGAATCGCATTACAAAATTAGCCCACTCTTGGCTTACCAAACTCATCTCAACGTCGGTATAAAATCCTTAGTTTGAAATAAGGATAAATCCCTCGAGAGTCAAAGTTATTTCTACATAAATGCCAAAAACAAAATATATGCATTCAACATAATCTTCTTGTAGAGGACATCGAACAGTATCAATCAATGTTTCATAGTTGCGTCGCTTTTTTACTCCTTGCCCACCAAAATCTTCTAGTCATTAAGTTCCCTAACAATTTAACAAAGTTCAAAACAATTAAAACAAGAATTATGTAACGTCAAATCACAATTTGGAACATAAAAATATATATACTTACAACTTAATTAGGTCAAACATGTAAAATATAAAAGCATAAATCACAAAATCAATACTTTTTTCTGGAAAACAATCTAAACCAAATCCTCACCCAAGCATAAATCACAAATCAACACTTTTTTCCTGAAAACAATCTAAACCAAATCCTCACCCAAACATTTTAAATCAATCTAAAACTGATCCTCACCCAAACACGTAAATATCATATAATCAGGCATTTTGTCGAACATGTAATATGCAAAATCATAAAATCACAAAATCAACACTTTTTTTTTTTTTTTCCAGAAAACAATCTAAAACTAATGCTCATCCAAACACGTAAATATCATACAATCGGGCATTTTGTCGAACATATAATATGCAAAAATATAATTAAGTTATCAAAACTTTTTTTTTTTTTCGGGAAAACAATCACCCAAAATCACAAACACAATCAGCCAAATGGTCTTCAAAATCATAATATGTGCGGCGCAAAAGAGAGCAAGAGAGAGAGAGGACTTACCAATTCCACGGGCGTGGGTGCAGGCGGTGTGGTAGCGGGGTAGGCGGCGGATGATGGGTTTCAAGGAAGAGATTGGAGGGAGAGTCACGGCGAAGACTGGAGGTGAGAGAGAGAGGGAGAGTGCAAGAGAGAATGAATGGTGGAGTGGCGGCTGGCGGAGATTGGAGGCAATAGATAGAGGGTGCGGGGGTGAGAGGAGAAGGAAGGAGGGCGGTAGTAGAAATTTGGATGGCGAGGTAGAGAGGGAGAGACGCGAGAGATAATGAAGGGAGGAGTCACGGAGGAGTATATGGGTTTCAAGGGAGAGATTGGAGGCGAGAGTGAAAGAGGCGTGAGAGAGAATGGGTTTTGAGAGGGAATGAGGGGTTTTTTTTTTTTTTTTTAATTATTATTTTTATTTTATGCTATAAAATCCGTGGCCAAAAATTGGAAAAAAAACTAAAAATAAAAATCTGAAAATTCCTATTTCACAAATGGTCTTGGAAGCCGATACTTCCACGACCGTTTTCAGAAACCCAGTTTCGCGTCATTTTTTTGGAGTACTTTCCATGACCGTTTTTAAAAAACGGTTGTGAAAGCTCTATCGTGGAATCCACATTTTGTCGTAGTTTCTTATTGTCTACACTCTACAATATCTAGAATTTCTTGATGCTCTATCTAAAGTCCTTGAAGTTGAAGTCATAATAAACGTACATATTTATTCCCTTAGTAATCCGAAAGCTCATAGACTTCATCTCTTGTTTTTGTCGTACTCACATTTGTAAATCTTTCTCGAGTAAATATATATCAAAGTATACTCTTATCTATATTTGTCGTTTATTTTTATTTATTTGTTTGTTTGGTATAGAGTTTTGGATTTGGGACATGGGTTGGAACCGAGGTCAGGATTGAGCTTCGAGACATGGATAAGATTGAGATTTAGGACAAAGGCTGGGGTGGTCCGAAGACGATGGTCGGGCCTCAACCCTAGTTCTGAATCCTGAACATGACTCCAGACCAAAATCCCGACACCGATCCTGGTTTTGAATCTAGATCCCGAGTCCTATCCCGATTCCGAATATTAATCCCGTCCTAAAGCCCGGCCTTGACCCAGTCTTGTATTATTGACCTTTATTCGACCTCAATCTCAAATCCCGATCAGATCATGGTTCCTAGTTCCGACCTCGAGCCCGTTCTGAAACACGAACTCGATCCTAATTTTGAATCCTGACAACGGTCCCAAATCCTGAAACGAAGCTGGAGAGAACAGATCGCAGGCGGAGGCAGAGAAAGCAGTCGCTAAAGAGATTGCAAAACGTGGAGGCGACTGGGGAGAGACTGGCATTGGGTGGTTCGAAAGGGAATCAAGAAGGGGGATCGCGATCGGGGGCTAAGCAGCTCGCAAGGGGCTTGTGACTAGCGACTGAGCTGCTTGCGAGGGGATCGCGACCTACAACTTGCTCGAAGGATGATGTTGGCGGCGGTGGCTCCTCAACGGATCTGGAGACCGGGGCACGACTCCGACTGTGATGAGAGAGAGAACTGAGGGAGATCACGAGAGAGAGAGGTAGAGGAAGAGAGATTAAAAAAGAGGGGGAAAGTTTGATGGTTGATTAGGTTTTGAGGGTAAATATATCTTTTAATCCGTTTGGTCAAAATAATATATTGATCAACAGGATAAATTCCAAATCAGTTTAAGTGAGACAAAAATTCTAACTCTATTTAAAAAATGTTTGCACAATTTTCTCTCTATCTGTATATATATATATATATATATGTGTGTGTGTGTGTGTGTGTGATTTTGGCCGTTAACTTCATGTGGTAAATTATGAAAAGTCATATAGTAAAATAGTCAATACCTAAGCAAATTGACTTTGCCCTGGTCTTGTTGCCAAACCGTCCATCCTAGCTAGACTACTCCTCAATCAACCAAGTGTGGGCAAAGGTGGAAGCTAGCTACTTGATATGACGAATAATAATAGCCTTTTTCACAACGATTAAAAAGAATCAAAGTTTGTAATAAGACACTGCATTGATAGCTTTCGATTAACAACGTCATCCTTTGGGTAGTTACAAACTTAATTCTCCTCGGTGTTAGTTGATATTTTGAGTGTGGAAGCATAGATAAATTGGTTTGGTGACTAGGCTGGCTTCTCCTTTCATCCATCCGGGGTTCGACTCCTACTGTCTCCTTTTAGGTCTCGTTCCAGCTTCAGTTGTTGAAGTATTAGTTTGGTGATGACAGGGGATGACCAATGAGAGAAACTAATATAAAAAATATGTCTCCTATCATATCTAGAGAAAGAGGTTCTACCTGTTGAGACTGAAAATTTAAAAATAATGAGACCATTCTCATATTCTTATTTATTAAAAAAAAAAAAAAGCATAAATAATTGGTGAGATTGTACTTTGAATTATTGTCGTGTATGGAAGTTTGGTCATAGAATATTAGGAGCACGGGCACTTAGACCAACATGTTCAGAATTGAAGTTTCAGTAGGAGTGGAGTTACTGAATTCTTTTAAAGCGTTGACTAAATTATTGGGAGTAGGTTTCGGAATAAATTCAAATTTCACTATTTTCTAAAACAATAAATTAAAACAATTCCGATATAATTTTCAAGGATTTGATGACCGAAATTAGAGTATTGTATTATATTATTTGACAATAACACAAATATTTGATTAGATAATTATCATATTGTCTAAATTAATACGGCTAGTAAATAAATGTAATACAATCCATGTAGTATTATTCAATATGACATATTTTGAGTGTATTGTATGTACTCTCTTATTTCACACAAAGGTCAAGGTCAAGATCAGGGTCTGAGGACTAGCTCGGGGCCAAGGTGGGGTCGATCGGGGCTCATGACGGGTCAGCTGGTCTTGGATTAAGGTTAGCATGGGTTAGGGTTGTGGTCGGCCCATCATACGTGAGCCGACCTCGACCTGGGGCCAAGGTTGACCACGACTATGAGGCTCGGGCCTACCTGATGTTCGGCTCTGGGTAGATCCCATCACTTTATTCGGACTAGCCTGACCCCGGGATAGCGATCACGACCTTGGGCTCAGGATGACTAACTCTGACCTTCATCCTAAGCTTGGGCCATAAACAGGGCGATCCAAAGCCCAAGTTCGGTGGCCAACCTCGACCATATCTTCTAGCTGACCTTGCCCCCTTAACTCGGCTGATCCCGACCCCAAGCTTGGGCAAACCCGAACCCTATCCCCAAGCTGACCCCGATTGCAATCTTGGGTAGACCCTGACCTCGACCCTGGTCATGTCAACCCATCTCCAAGCCCTGACCATCCCTACCCCGGCCCTGGTTTGGCCTCGATCCATATCTTGACCTTGACCATTGTATAAAAAATACACAGTATAGTAGTTTTACTGAAATATTTCGTAATAAATAATCCAATATCGATCATATTAAATTTCTATTTGTATAAAGTTATACAATATAATAATCTTATTGAACATTGTATTATTGTAGAGTAATATAATATAATGCGGGCCGTAATATAATCCACCCAACATATCCAATATAAGCATTCGGATTGTCAGTTTAGGCAAACCAAAAAAAAAAAAAATTAAGCCTGGTGATTGCGTAAGGCAATTATATATATAATATATATAAAAGAAGGTCATTACATTATTAATTATAGAAAACTAAGCAGAAAATAAGATATGTTTTAATATGTAAAGGCCAACAACTTGTACATGTTTATTGACGAAGATTTTGAATAGTCTTAACTTGTATAGGTAGGAAAATTTTTTTTTCCTTAACACTGAAACCGTAAAATAATTCATCAATGGTTACTAGTAATATTATAAAGACATGTAGGGGAAAAAAGTCGGTTAGGTGGGTTTTTATTTTTATTTTTTTAATTAAAGACAAGTGAGTTGGTTGTAAACTTTTCGAGTAACTATTATATTTCTTTTCAATTACAAGTGTGATTAAGAAACTTTGTCATATCATCAGCACTATAATCTACAGGTGTTTATCCTAAAAATTTTAAATTATTACAATTCAATTATTAGTTCTGTCAGTTGCTTTTTTTTTTTTTTTTTTTTTTTTTATTTTAATAGAAGTGACAATTTCAATATTTTACTGGAAAAGATATCAAAATCTTGGATTTTATGTATAAAAATAAGATCAACACGACCATCGATTCATTATAATATAATAAAACACTCGAACCATTGTTTTTATTAAAGACCAGTAAGGGTCTTCTTTTTTTTTTTTCTTTTTCTTTCATGCACTACTCTTTTTGTAACTCTGCGCAAAAAAAAAAAAGAAAAAAAAAAAGAAGAAGAGAAGAAGAAGCTTGCAGTTCTTTCAAAATCCCCTTGCCTTTAGTATAGGTTATTATAATTTATATGATAAAAAGTCCCACAGTTTTGCCTGACTGACGAATCTGCTGTGTGCACGACTTTTCCTTTTGCAGGCTAATGAATTTGTTGTCAATGCCAATTTTAACCTTTGAGGATTTGGGTTGGCAGCGGGATTGTCGTCGGCGTTTGGGGTGTAAGGGTGTGTCGCGTCCAAAAAGTGTCCGGCAACCCAAAAGTGTTTAAAAGTATAAAGTAAAACATGAACCATCAGTAAATTAGTACAGCGATTCCAATGCCTTTTCTTATTATTTATTTATTTTACAGGATACATGTTTAAGACAATATTCAAGAGCTCATGTGCCTGAATTTCTACAATGATAGACAAAAAAGGGGATGATATTAACAATATTTGTTTTGTTAAGTAATTAAAAAAAAAAAAAGGTATTGTATGGTATACTCTATAATGGAATCATAAAAGCCGTTGCCTTTAACGAATTTGCACCGCACCCAATTCCCAAATCATTAACCTTTTTCAACACTATTGACCAGAAAAAAAGGATGACGTGAAAACTTAGGATGATCAAATCAATAGAATATCCAATTATAAAATATTCACGTTTTAATTTCCTTTATTTTGATTTGCGAATAATTAATATCACCACTTTTCTCTTAGGTTCAGACCTAAGAATTAGATGCCTCCACGTTGCAAAAAAATAAATTAAAAAACTAGAAATTAATTAAAAAAAAAGAAAAAAGAAAAGAAAAAGAAAAAAGAAAAACAGCTTTCTATTCAACTTTTCGCTTTTCCATTGCCAATTAGGGGATAAGAAATGCCCGTTCTAGATTGGTGATTTTGCCGTCACTGTAGTGTATGGTAAGATTTTAATATATCTCATGACAAAATAAGACAGATTCATGGATCAAAAGATACATATTACTTTTAGCTATCCAAACTATCTGGCATGCATGTATATATATTGATTAAATCATTTTATTCTAAATTTCAAACATGGATGACATGTCGACATTTGTACAATATTGTACTTGATTGAAAATCTTGATATGAATATCGGGGATAAAGAAATTTTTCGCGGAATGCCCATAAATTATCCATAATGTTAAAAATTATATGTAATGTGTTGATGAATATTCAAGATATTTTAAAAAATGTCTAGAACGTCGGGAAAATTTTCTTCTTTACCAAAAAAAATAAAATTGTAGCATATTTTATTTTCTGTTTTTTTTTAATGGCAACACTATTACCCATAAATAATAAAAACAATACTTTATAAAACAAGTATTTAAACAATTGTAGAATTTGCATGTTTTTCTCAAAGAAAATTTAGTAAGTGTTTATAAACATTACGTATATTCTTTTTACCATTGTAAACATTTTATAAATCGTTCAAAAATAATATTTTCCGTCCCGTTATTCATATCACCACTTTAAAATATAAACAATGTCGTGAAAATACTGTTGATAATGCCGTGAGCATTTTTATCCATGATCATAATAGATTGTTAATTTGCTATATTTTAATTTAGTATATTGCAACAAGATTTATAAGTGTAGAGACTAAAATCTACAGTCGAATCGGATCGAGTCGGGTTAGGACCTACGGTTGTTTTGTTGAGCCGACTAAGCATGCGTTGAGTTAGCCGTTAGTGTTTGCTACAAAATAAGAACAAAGTACAGTAAATAAAGTAGAGAATACAAGAAATTTATAGAAGTTCACTTTTAATGTGAGAGCTAATCTCCTGTAGTGGCTTGTGGGGTTTTACAATAGTTGATAAAAGAGTACAATGACAATGAACGCCGTAGCGAAGAGTATGGGAAGAGAGGAATCGGGGATTGTAGAAAATAGAGAGAGATTTCTGAGAATAGAGAGAATCAGGAATAGATGTAGGAAGTAAGGGAATTCCGAGATATCTGGGATGCTGTGTCACGAAAGTTTGGATTCTTTGGGCGTATGATGCCCTATATTTATAGATGATGGTTGATGCTCGTTTTGGTGCTGAACATGCCGTATTAGATGAAGGGAAGTTGCCTCTTCTTGATCTAGGTTAACATTCCTTATTTGGAGAGCTTTCCTGGAAAGGAAAAGTAATATTTTTGGTTGATTCTTGACCTGATATGGGCTGATCTTGGTGCAATTCTTGTGCAGGGAAGAACAAAGAAGGTTTCCTGATATTTCCATGCTATGAATTCGGGCAAGT
>VYVB01000727.1:0-65813 GCA_009761775.1 Ficus carica | reverse complement strand
TCAATCAAACTGATATTGATTTTTCAATAAAAATTTATTGACATTTTTTTTTATTATTTAAAAAGTGGCAACAAAATCAAAGGTAAAGGGTATGATCTGTTAGCTAAAAACCAAGTTTAGTTCAAGAAAAAAAAAAATCAATTTCGGCTCATGAGATAGTTATAGTACATGTGGTTAAAAGCATCTAGGTGATCAAAATAAACCAAAATGGGACCTACAAACTCTAGTGTTTTATACTCCTATAATGCGACAGATATAAACTAAAATACTTAAAAAATCATGGAGAGGATTTTGGAACCCTCAAAACATTATCTTAAAAACATTATCCTACAAACTAGGGTTTCTAATCGCACATAGTTTATCGCCTTCTATATGGGGCACAATATAAAGATATGCTAACAATTTACCTTAAGATATATATATGTATATATATATAGCTTGGAGAACTATTCTTTAATTTAGTTTTAGTGGAGAGATGTTAATCATGTCACAAAATATAAAATAATGCAAAAGTTAGAACATTAATAATTATGAGCAAGATTTGCATAGCGTCACTATTTGAGATATAAAAAATATTACCATACTTCATACTAGGGCGTTTTTTCCCTATCGTGTCTCATTAATATAATATTTTTTTTAATTATTGGATTAAATTTAATGATTGACTGACACTTTTATTTTGTAAGATATTTTTTTTAAATATGAATTATGAAATCTGATCGGTTAAAATTGTAATCTAATAGAAAAAAAAAAATATTTACTCTACTGATAGAATAATAGTGGTCTTATCAAAAAATATCATATATATGTTTCTAATATAAAAAATGTTAAGAACGTCAACTTTAATCTTAACTTTTGATTATTAATCGTGTGATAAATAAGTTATTTATAGGTGTTTAAAAAATTATCATATCTATTGATTATATATATATCATTAAAAAAAATAATTAATTATGTCCTGAGTTGATATTAAAAATTAATATTATAATATTACATGGGTTTTGTGAATGTGAACCGATGCGTATGCCCCACTAATACAAAGAAAACAACAAAGGGTAAGCAGCTTTCCTCAATGATGATGTCACATGTATTGATCATGATCAACAACAACAAAGGTCAAACCTAATCCATACACATATGCATTCATGGGGGTCCATATGCTTAACATCATGTCCAAGTATTGCTTATGTGCTAGTCCCTTTTCACCACTTTTTTTTCTCTGAATTTTCTTTTCTTTCCTTTTCTTTCCTTTTTTTTTTTTTTTTTCTTCTAGGATGATTGATTCTATTGAATATATATATTATATGTGTGTGTGTGTGTATGTGTTCCTTACATATATGCCCCATATAATATATATGTATGGATTATATAAGTATACTATTTATGGTGTGAGACTGTTAGTTTTATGTTTCTTCAAGGATTTCTTAATTAGTTTATAAATCTGTTCCCTCATATGTCTTGCAAGTTGCAACCTGGTCGGGCTGGTCATTGTTGGGCAAGTTAAGGATTAACTTATATGCTAAGAATATCATAAATTTGACACATTCTATATTATACCCAACTATAATAGTAAGTTGATAAATTTATCATTTTATATAACATAAAATTATCAACTTTAACGTTAGAGTAGACAATGTTATAAGGTGGTACTCAAAACATGACACTGTACCTAATTTTCTCGACAAATTAATTACAGGAATTGGCTTGGATTACTGGTTACTAAGATCAATAGACCATTAAATATGAAGAAATAACATTTTTACAAAAATAATTGAAGTAAATAATAAGATTTTTAAATTATTTGAAGTACATAACATATTAATTAAGTAATAAATAAATTTATTAGATAATTAAAAAATATATTTACAAGAGATAAATAATTTATTTCACGTGATAAATTTTACTAATTAGTATTATTAATTTCTAAATAGTTTCAGAACTTATTATTTACTTGAATTATTTAATATAAAAACACTATTTACCCTCTTTATCCTGTTAACTAGCTAAGTGGGAAATGGGCTCGAGATCCACCTTAATTGACTTGGATACCTACCGTTAACCAACATGATACTGGAAGGTTTACGGTCACTGACCAGTACGTAACTACCGTGATACCTACCGATAGCTGCTGACATAAACGGTCATTCGGCCGGTTATAGGCCGGTGATCGTAGGTAATCCACAATGATACTTTGCATTCATCGACCCATAAACTGCATGCATCCAATAATTTTCCCTACATACCATTCATTGGTAATTTGCATCCTGAAATCGTCCGGGTCGAAATATGGTTTTCAAATCAAGTTCCGCGCTGTCAAATGAGTGACGATGCCATTCTTAAAAAATATACATTTTACCTTAGGGTTTTCTTCGGAATTTGGTTTTTATATCTTTCTCCTTTATCCCCCTTTTCTCTTTCTTCCTATCGCCGCCGTTGCCCCCGCAGTGGAGATGTTGTCCCCCGCCTACCATCTGCCAATCCCTATCAACTAGAGATCTTCCAGGAGTGCAATTTTCAAGATTGACTTTCTAGCCTCGAGGGTCAATCAAGCGCTGCGCAACCGGTCTACAAGAGACGACGTCGCCGGCAACCAGCAACCGGCTTGCAACATGTGGCTTTGCCTCAGCCATATGGTCAAGTTTATCCGTGCCTTTGTAGCCGTTTATGGGATTTTCTTTCCTCCAATGACTGCTTATGCATCACCAAGTCCACAGCGTAAATTTATTATAATTATAGATTCAAATTATAATTAGTCAACGGAAACTTCCAGGAATCCAAAACTATGTGTTCGAACCAGAACACAGCTATGACTTTAATAGTTGATTGAAGTATACATATATACATATATATATATATATGTATATTTACTTTCCAAAATAAAAATTTACATATACATCTTTCTATTGTAATACCGAAACAACATGAACCTATATATATAAATTTCTCTTCCTTTGCTCTTTCAGTTCTTGACTTGTAGTTTAGTTAGTAATTCAGATGAGATATTGAAGATCCTCCGCTAGTTGAAGTTACTAAATCCATAGAAAATTTGAACACTACACCTTATAATGAAGTCAGGTATAGAATTATCGTTTGCGCTACTTTTAATCAAGCCATTTTCCAACTTAGCTCCACATGTATTTTCCCATTTTTTGAATCGATTAGATGGTACTCCTGGTTGAGGCGTCCATTGTGCACAACATCTCTGAGATTGATTTCGACGAATCCCAATGATTCCTACATGAAAAAGAAACGCAAAATTTCGACACATTATTGTATGTACGTCAGAAAAAATAAGGCAGCGATCATATAAAAAAAACAGAAATTTTTGAAAGGATATATACCTTTGACCTAAGATGAATGCCTGTCCTTTTGCTGAGAACCTCAATGTAGATCTTCTCATGCAAAGGAGGCTCCTCAAGCATGAATTGGAATTCTTCGTTCCAAATCGGATCGCGAGTTTTCTTTATCATCTGATGACAACAACTGGACACAAGTGAAACAAAATTTTGCATAGACTGCAACTATCAGGAAAAAAAAAAAAAATATGTTTACCTTTGTCTTCCTTTTTTCTCCTCGAAAGCGAATCAACGCATAAGGATTGCTGTGATGCTTCCCTTCTACATCCTCAGCTGCCTGGATCATTACCAAGAGTAAGCCGGCTCCTCCCAAGGCGCCTTCATCTGGCGACCTACTTCCCCTCGCATTCCTTGCTTTCAAATCCATTCCCATTTCCATTCGACCTGAAGCTGTCTGTTTTGAAGTGAACATAAGTCAGCTCCACCACAAGCTTCCCTCGTCGCTTCTTGTTTGAGGATCGTTGATATTCGTGTTCTTGACCAGATCCAACGTGAATTCCTTCGTCTCGTTTGGTGTCAGTAGCTTTAGAGGAACTAACTGCATTCCTATTCTGTCATGTCCACCAACCTGCAAAAGAGCAGAGAAATTTATGATATTGCAACGTGAAAACGGAAATGTTAACAAACAAGGCCTTAGTGATTTGGCTAAATGAAATGGTAAACTTGAATTGCCGAAAGAAAAAAGGAAAACCTTGTCCCAATCATAGACTTGTAACTCAAGAGCTTCAATCTGCGGGTCCGTGACAATAAGCTTGAACTTCTCATTCCACTCGGGATTCAAGTTGTTCATCTTGACACTAGTTCTCTTTGGTTTTAGCCTCTCTCCACTAAAGCCGAGTTTGACATAAGGATCAGAACTTCCCAAGATGTCCTTCTTCAAAAGTCTCATCCCCCGAACAACCTTCACGTGCAATATTCCGACGGGCTTCTTTGCAGCCACCCTGTTGAAGATAATAATTTCGTTTCAATCATTGCATTTCAGACTTATGTCTCTGAGAAAAACACAAAAGGAGCTTTCTACGGTAGAGTATCCCGACTTATAGCTAGTGCGTTTTCTGAATTCTACTTCTGCTCAAACTCACATAAAAAAAGACTTTTCGTTCCGCTTCAAGCAAAATTTGGTCACTCAGAGAACATAAAATTGATAAAGTACTTCCAATAATGAACTTACGAGGAAGCATCGAGAATTGGTAATTCGAGGATTCGGGGCCAGAGGTAGAGACTTGCTACTTGTTTTTTGATAGTCTCCTGAAAGCGCCAAGATCAACGTAAGAAGTCATCTAGCAAACAGCCTTTGTTAAGCAATATTCAGATCGATAAAAACAATCCTACCGATAAGAAAACTAATGGTGTAGCACCTGAACATAGTGGTAGAGACCGGGTATAGCCATGATGTCCCCTCCCATTATTTTCATGCCAAAATCTACATGAGGCTGAAACAATCACGGAAATCATTGTATACGGCGATATGAATTGCTTCTACAATTTACAATCCATGTGGAATTATTCATGAGCGGGGGTATTGGGTACCAGTGATGCTCAGCATCAGAGCCCAAATATGTGATTGTGAGTTGTGGTGTCGGGTACCTTAGTGTCATTCATGTTTTTTCTTTGTTTAGAAACAGAACATACACTCACTCTTTGAAGTAAAGAAAATTGTACTACCTTCTCCATCAAAGAAACCCCGATGCTTGCGAAACAAGGAAAGGTGGGAACAAAAGGCTTTAACGTTATCCTCGGAGCAGCAAATATTTGCAGATCCACTAGCTGAGAATTATCATAAATTAGCAACAAAGAATCACATTCTTCTCTGTTCTAAAGGATTTTGTTAATTAGTATCTTCTAACCTGAATTGTAAGTCTTAGAAACAACAATTTCACTGTCAAAATAATGTTGGGATTCCCCGCCCATCGAAATGTAGGTTCCATAACCAGCTCTTGCTCATTAGTCTCGTACGCTTTCATACCTTACAAATTCCAAAAAGCAAACTGAATAACAGATACGTTTTAGTTACACGAGAACATGACACAAAACGTAGACTCACCAGAAATAGTAGGAGGAAGATTTCCGAGACAAAGGGTCTCAAACTCGATCGCTTCAATATGAAACTTCCCAATGTACTCTTCGAATATTGGTTGTGCCATGCTTCTAATCCTAACACAAATTGCCTGTAATTAAACAAACTTAATCTCAACTTTGAACATTTTTTCTCTCTCCTTTAAAAGGAAAAAAAATGAAAACATAGCATCACCTTATTAAGATAAGGCCACATTTTCAAGATGATATTGTTTAGCCAATCTACCTGCAGTCAGAAGCATATATTTAACAGATTAAAGTTCATATGAAAGGAAAATTTTCTGTTTGGAAGGAATGAAAAGAAATACTAACCCGATCATAATCGGGGTTTTTCACCCACTTCGGAATTTCGAGTAAGATATCTTCCAAAGCGCTTGTGTCTAATTCATATAGTGGTCTGACAATTGGATCCTGAAATACCAACCATTTTGAGCTGTGAAAGCAGCTAAAGAAGAAACAGACACAAAATTTACTGTTTTATTAAGGTCAATTGATTTTGTTAGAACTCTAAAATGATAGGAGCAAAAATCCCAGTATCTTAACCACAGGTACAACATTCAACATGACAAATGTTGCAATTTGTTCAAATGATGAAACCGCGGGTTTAACCGATGATAAGGTTTTATGTTCGAGTAAGTCCCATTGTAATGGATTTAAGTTTATGGGTGATTCAAATTGTGAGAAACATGTGGGGCGGTAAAATTGTTTGTTTTTCTCGATCAAGGCAATCCGTTTCATCATTTTTTTTTTTCAAAAAAAGATCTCAGGGGAGGCACCCATTTACTTTCTATATTTGTGAGCATTTTATGACAAAGTAGGAGCTCCAACCTTAGACCTTTCTCTTAACGAGAGTCTAAGTAACGAGCCCTCAACCACTCTTATTGGTTGGCAATCTACTTATCATAAATATATATTTTCTCGGGATCATCACCCCCTACCCCAGTAAGCTAAACCCATTTCTTAAAATTCCATGAACAAAAAAAAAAGAACTTCATTGTAGACTGAACGGTCATTCCGATCATCAACCAGACCCAACACTAAAAATGAAAACAAGAAATATAAATAAATAAATAAATAACAATAATATAATAAAATTGTACCTGCACTTTATCAGGCTCTCTGTAAATGAAAAGGAAGAAACCCAACAAGAGTCCACCACAAATTCCAACTCCAAAACCAAGAACTCCCAGTAAACTGCTCAGAAAACCCATTTTCTTCTTCTTCAAAACTCCAACAAAACTTCAGAATATATGTGCATATATTTTAATACAGTTCACAATTAAAAAGGAAAAAAAAAAAAAAAAAGAAGGCCAAAGTATAAGAAAAGAATGAAAGAGCCTTATTTAGCTATAACTAAGAAGGTATGGCAAGGAATAAAAATTTTCCTAATGAGATCGCCAAAATATAGACAACGCCTAATAGAGTTTGTCGTTTACTTAAGAATCCAACACGTTAAGCAAAGCAAGCATTATATTTATGTTTACACATATATAAATACACATATCAGTTTACGTGTGTGTGTATATATATAATGTATGTGTGTGTGTGTGTGTGTGTGTGTGTGTGTATATATATGTAGTTATGAGGTACTAGGTTTTGGCTTTTGACGTGTGCAATTTCTTATGAACCTTCCTTTAACGTTGTCCATGTTGGTTTTGCTTAGGAATCACTTTTTTTTTAAAATAAATTATTTGGTGATAATATATCTGTTATAATAGTAATGGCCACTATGCCACACTTCATAACTGACCAATTTGGAAAAGTATACATGTGAAATAATTTCATATAAAAAGTGATATTTTAATTTCGTAATTCTTAGTTTAAAAAAAGTCTGTTTCTTGTTTTTGTCATCCAAAACTAATTTAATTTATAGTTTCATTTTCTATTTGGATAAATTGACTTACAAATACGATAGTCCAACAATATATAAGAGGTAGAGTTTTTCTAAAATAAAATTAAAGAGTTTATTATTATTTTTTCGGTTCTCTCGGTATTTTGAAATTAAATATTAACGAATAATTGATGTGTATTTTCGTTACATCTCCCCTAAAATAAGTACAGATTACCACCAAATTAAGTCCATATGATGATCATGTTTTTTCCTTTTTTCCACATTGTTGAATTTTAATTGTTGACTTTGATTAGTAAATGATACATGTTAAGATTCTAGAAACAACAAAAAGAATTTTCAACAAAAAATGAAAATAGAAAAGCGATTTTGCAATTCCTGGCTATCTTAGAAAATAGCAAATAATCTTTATATATCATGCACACGATGTCCACATATGGATTAATCTTCACCAAGAGAATAAAATCTTTGGTACATCTTATTTTATTAATTTATATTTATATATGGATGGTTAGAATTTTCCTAACTATAGCCAACTAATACTCACTTTGGTCTTTATTAATTAAGTAATTAATGTCCCTTTAATTTAGAATTAATTCACCAACTTTTTTTTAGTACAAAATCGACCGACCGACCAAAATCAAAAGGAAAAATTAATAATTAAAAAGAAATACCTGATTAAAACGCCAACTGGAGGGCTTTTTTCCTTCAGGACAGATGGAAAGTGTTACTTTAAAAGACCAAAAAAAAAAAAAAATTCATATGTTTATCCGAAATATCAACAATAATAGACTGGTTATTGTATCAAAAACTTAATGCTAAAGAAAAAGAAAAATTAGATGATAAAATCAGTTAGAGGCATCAGCATTTCCCTAGAACAAATTTCACCAAATAAACAAATTCCCAGCTGAGCCCATTTTCACTCATAGGCCCCATCTAGGATTGATTTTTCCCATTAATTATACATATATAGATAGATTCTATTTCATGTCGGTACGTAGATGCATAAACTGGTTGGACAATTTTTCTTTCTTATATATATATATATATATGTATGTGTGTGTGTGTGTGTGTGTGTGTGTGTGTGTATTGACAAATCATGAGGAGAGTATGTGCATTATTTTGCTAACCGTTTAGGATTATGCACTTGTTTTTAAAGAAGAAATTATCTAAGCAAGCCTGCCTATTCGGCTGCCAGAGAAGGTTCCACGTCGCTAAATTGTTGGATTATGTTTATCAATGAAATGAGCTTCTTATGTCTTTGAGTTAGTTTTTGAATATGAATTTTACCTAAATCCGTTTAATATGATATTAGAACCATATTAAATAGTCGGCCATATTTACCTAATCAAATGTATATGCAAATGCTAAAATTTTGTAATTTAGGTGAAAAATTACTCTCCAATAAAGAGCTATGTTTTATAGCAAATGTGACGAATACTAAATTTACTGACAAATTATCCACCAAGTTAACAAATTTCAAATTTGATATTTGATTGTTATTGATTGGTACCTTAGCATTTGTAGTTTTATCATTTTCATGTTGTCTAAATACTAAAATATTACTTGTACAAATTTCAAAGCTTAATGTTAATGAAAATATAATGTAGATATAACTTTAGAATAACATTATACATTTATGGACAATCTCAAATATATTTTATAATTTATTTTTTCTTTAACAAATATAGAATTTGCACGACATTGGAGATGATTTAGTATAGTCATGTTAAGTTGTATAGCTTAATTAATGCCTTGACACAAAGGTAGTACGCAAATCGTTAGGACAATTGTTGGAGGAGCAGTATGTGGAGAATGTGTTTAGCAAATTCAACATGGATGATTCAAAACAAACGAGCATTCCTTTGGCAAGTTACTTCTGTTCTGACTATCCAAGGAACAATCACCTTTCATACATGGAAAGTTGTCTTATGCCTCTTATTGACATCTTATGCATGTCATGATGTGTATCGGACCAAACAGCATTGGGAGGACGTGAAGTGGATTCTCAGGTACTTGAGAGGAACAACATATTCAATCAACCTTCTAGGGAATTGGGGCCGGAGCTCCCAGAACTTTAATTTTTCTTAAGGAAAGTTTCGTTAAAAGATGTTTGGGGATTACATTTTTATAATTTTAGTTGCTCAAGTTTTTCTTTATAAACACGGTCGTCTCTATTAAGATTGATTATGAAAGATATTAGGAAAAAAAAAAAAAAGAAAAAAAAAGGACAAAATTTGAGGGCGTGAGATTTTTTCTTATAAATTTTTTAATCACCATAATAAATTATTGTAGCGCTACAAAGAGAACAAAGTTTCATTTTGAGACTTGCATGTTCGTGTTTGTTTATTTTTCTTCAGCAATGTTATTGCTCTTATTTCTTAACAAACCAGCCTAATTCATTACATAATAATGTCTTCTTTTGTCTTAAAGCATGGTTTTTCATATTGTTCCCTAATTTCTTGCATTGGTCTATTTATACGTGTAAACGAACGAAATACAAATGGTTGTGGCTAAGAATAAAGAAAAAAGCTCTGAATAACCTTTGTTTTTTGTTTTGTTTTTTTTTTTTCCTTTTGTTTTGAAAGAAAATGTGTATAATTTTTACTGCCTTATAATTGACACTGTACATTCCCGATTCAACTCTGTGAAAAATGGCTCTGCCTTTTTTTTTTTTTTTTTTTTGGGACACATAATTTACTGTACGTATAAGAGACACTCTTTTCTTCTCCAAAATTAAGCTTGGCATCAAATGATGGAAAAAATAAACCAAGAATGAACCTTTCTTTCATGTATATCAAGGACCTTCTTTGCAGCCTATATGGCCATTACTTGCAGATCTCTAAGCATTCCACATTCCGATTTCTCAAACCGTCGTCCATCGTATCTCGACATGTATCGTTCCATTTTTTGAGTTGATGAGATGGTATTTCTCATTGATTCGCCCGTTGTTAACGACGTCTCCGAGGTTAATTTCCACATGGCCCAAGGATTCCTACATGACCAAAAACAATGAAGCATTATATGGTGTTTGGAGAAAACTTATAGTCCAAGCAACAAAAAAAAATTTAATATGATGGAAAAGGGATTTAAAAAAAAAAAAAAAACCTTTGATAGGAAACTAATGCCTGATCTCTTGCTGAAAACCTCAACATGAATTTTCTCATCCGATGGAGGCTCCTCGAGCATGAATTGGAATTCCTCATTCCATAACGGGTTGCGAGTTCTTTTGATCATCTGATCAAGCCAAAATGTGTCGGGTTTTAATTCGTTTTTGAAAGAACTGATAGGAGACGGGCAATATAGCTTAAACTAAACTAAACCAAACAAGTAAAAGTTCACCTTTGTTTTCTTCCTTTCTCCTCTATATAGGACCAAAGCATAAGGATTGTTATGACTCTGCCCCTCAACTTCCTCCGCTCCTTGGACCAAAACCGAAAGCAAGCCTGCTCCCCTGAGGGCTCCGTCATCTAATGCCTCGTCGTTACAGCTTTCCTTTCTTCCATATGCATCCGAAGGTCCAATATATTTGAGGCTGTTTTCTTTAAAAGGTACAAAAGTCAGCTCAACTTCGATTTGGCCCCGTTTCTTCTTCTCTTGGGAATCACTAATGTTTGTGTCCTTGAGCAAAGAGAGCGTAAACTCCTTTGTCTCGTAAGGGGTCAGCTGTTTCAGGGGAATTAACTGTATTCCCAGCCTGTCGTGCCCACCAACCTACGAAGAGCGGAAATAAATGAGAATCAATAAGTTTCACAATCTTATTAGGCCTTTATCTAGAGGTTTTAGTGTTGTAGTAAAGGAAAATAAATCAAGCTTAAGAGCTTGTTTGGCCAGAGGGAAAAGTAGAAGGTGGGATGGTAGTGAGACGACGATAAGTGGAAGGAATTCGCGGCTTATGATTGTTTTGGTAGGAGAAAAAAGATGAGGGAAAGGAATGGGCGACTTCAAGATTGTAGGCTGTAAGAGAGTCTAAAAAAATCAACATTTTAAGTAACTGAAGAAAGGGCAAGAGAGAATGAACCTTGTCCCAGTCAAAGACTTGTAACCGAAGAACTTGAGACTGCGGGTCCTTCACGACGAGTTTGAAGCTTTCGTTCCACTCGGGGTTCAAGGTTTTCTTCTTAATAGTGGTTTTCTTTGCTGGTAGGCTCTCACCTGTCAAGCTGAGTTTGACATAAGGATCAGAAGCTCCTAAGAGGTCCTTCTTCAAGAGCTTAACTGCTCGAACGACATTCACATGTAATATCCCGACAGGCTTTTTGGTCGTCAATCTGTCATAAAGCATCAACAAAATTTGTAAACAGATACTAAAAAGAATGAAAAAAATTAAGTCCATTAAAAAACAAATAAATATAGTGATTAAATGAATTCAATCTCAAGTAAACTTACGTTGAAGCGTCGAGTACAGGTATTTCAAGAGCTCGGGGCCAAATATAGAGGCTCGAGATTTGCTTTTTAATGGTCTCCTGTAAGAGATCAATATTGCCAACTGACTCTTAATCAACCAAATATTATATGAACTGTGATTCAATTCCCAATTATACAACTCTAGGTACATTTTGATCAAAACCGAACTCCTATCCATAAAAGTATTACCGGTACAGCACCTGAACATATCGATAGAGGCCCGGTATAGACATGATATCCCCTCCCGATATTTTGAGTCCAAAGTCTACATGTGGCTGCAAATAAATAAAATAAATCATTATAGAAAAGCAATAGTTTTCTAAACACTCAAATACTCTACAATGTGTTGAAGATACACTTACTTTTTCCATCAGAGACACCACGATGTTCGAGAAGCATGGAAAGGACGGCACAAGAGGTTTCAGAGCAATCCGTGCAGTCGAAAATATTTGTAAATCTACCAACTGTAAGAAAGCATATCAGTGTCCCAAATGAAATGAATAAGGGAAAAAAAAATGGTAACTCGTTTGTTATCACCTAGTCTTTTCCGACCTGAACTGTAATTCTTAGAGAGAACAACTTGATGACCAAAGTAATGTCGGGATTGCCAGCCCATCTAACCGGGGTTTCCATGACTAACTCCTTCTCATTCGTCTCATAAGCTTTCAGACCTGTGAGAAAACCGATCGAACTACATGAGTACTTTCGTGTAACGTTTGCTTATATAAAGATAATGTTGATAATTGTCACTATAATCTTTATGCCACGATTTTTCTCCAAAATTTCATCTAGGTACTATTGTATGAATTCTATAATCTTTTTCCAAACACATCGGTATGGATCAACTCGAAAATACTTGTACTCGATTCAAACAAGTTCTCGTGTACTTGTTCTTGAACTAATGCAAATGCAAAAGTTAAGGTTATAAGTTAAAGATGGTTGTTTATTCAGCAGAAAAGATATCTATAATATTAAACAAAATTTCTTACCAAACAAGTTTAAAATGATCCTTAAGACTCGAACTCGATCGTTTCGCTGAAGTTAGGCTTACCATAGAGTAGTGGAGGAAGATTTCCGAGACTTAGGCTCTCAAACTCGATTGTTTCGATCTGGAACTTCCCAATGTACTCTGCAAATATAGTTTGTGCTGTACTTCTTATCATACCAGTAATTGCCTGTAAAAAAAAAAAAAAAAAAGAACTCAAGCTCCACAAATTTAACTAAAAAGAGATTAATAATTCAAAATCCACAAAATCACCTTGGCAAGGTAAGGCCACATCTCCGAGAAAACTTTGTTTAGCCAGTCCACCTGCATCATTAACAACATGATCAATGATCAAACGAAAACAAACGTCGAGATTCGGGGGGGAAAAATGTTGTTAGATGATTGATGGTGATATACTAACTCGATCGAAATCGGGGTTCTTCACCCACAATGGGATTTCGGGCAGAAGATCTTCCAAGGCAATTGTGTCCAACTCATTAAGCGGGCTGACGATCGGGTCCTGCGGCATTTGATGGTGTCAAGTACGTTGCTAACTTATGAACACATATTGAACTTGCAACTAAAATAAATTAGAATCATTGTACAGTGATAAAACAATTATAAAAAAAAAAAAAAAAATCACATTAATTTACTCTGCTTATATCCATAAAACTCATTTATACATTTTATGTGAAGATAAAACATATAAAAACACAACAGAACACAAGATGATACCACGTATGACAGAAAGAAGGGTAGGTAACAAAACAAATAACCGAAATCTCAATTGCAAAAATAGCTTATTTCCTTCAAAACGGTTTCTCAATATTGCCACTTTGGAAAAACAGACCCATAACTTATTAACCATCTATATATATACATATATTTTTATATACAACAACAACAACAATATTTATCACACCCTTAAGAAATGCAGAAAAACTCCAAAGTGCAAATGTAATACCAAGTTCACCATTAAAACAAATTGCTCATCAAACAATAACCAAACATCTATAAATGTCACAACTTTTCTTTTTGGTAAATAGCCCGATGGCCATTAAAACGGTTGATATATTATCGAAACACAAATTGATATTGTTCAATCATGATCAATCACAAGTCAAAGAGGTTCTAATTTAACAAAACTTGAAACATTCATTAAAAATATTACTTTTTGAAAGGCACTTTTCCCACCTATCCCATCATACTATAGTAAATATATATATATATATATATATATATATATAGAGGCATACCTCAGGTTCATTGGGCTTGGAGTAAATGAAGAAGAAGAAGCCAACCAAGAGTCCAAGAGGAAGTCCAATTCCAAAACCAAGAATCCCCAAGAAGCTGCTCACAAAACCCATCTTCTCAAATCCTCCAAAGAGCCTTCTTTTTTCATGTCACCTTAAGAATGAGTTCATTCATGCACAACAAGAAGAAAAGGAATATTGGCAGATTCCGGCGATGATACAATCCAAGCGTTGTTGCCTCGGGAAACGTATATATATATATATATATATGGATACATATATATAACGAATAAAGTTACCAAACATGTAAGTGAAAACCGATGAAATGGAGACACGTCTGGCCTATGAAGTCTGAACAACTTAGGATGGAGAAAGGAAAAAAAATAAAACTGTGTACTTTCTCAGGCACGGTTTTTGGCTTGTTTCTCTAGTTACGATAACAAAAGTTTTTTATAGTTGTAACTTCCTATAAAGCTTAGTGCGAAACTACAAAAATGCCCTTTTGCTTCTTCTCCATTTTGAAGGATTTCTTCAAATTTTTTTTTTTTTTTGGGAAAGATCTCAAATTTTGAAGAGTCTAATAAATGCGTTAGAAAAATGGATGTCCAAATTCAAATCCCATATTTTAATGGATGATAATAAATAAAAGCAATAATGTGGTGTTGGCCAACATCTAAACTGTAGGTCAAAATGACCGAGTGAGAACCATAAAATACAAATGCTAAATTCCTTACAATTTGTTAAGCATCTACGTTTTATTATTTTAGAGGTTGCGTGTGATTTTCAAATTCCTAATAAGGTCCAATCTCATAATTCTCTAGATGATTTTGATATATTCTATATATGATAATTGAATTCCCTTTTTTTTCTTATAAAAAAATGAATTCCATTATTATTTGCAAGAATATTTCTATGCATGGTGGACTAATTACATAATAAAAATTATTAGTTTTAATTATTTTTTAATTTGTTCTTCTATTTAAGATATTACAAAGCTATACTTTGAATTTTTTTTTTTTTTTTTTTTGCTGTTGTCTTCTAAACATATCATACCATATAATTTACTTTCTAAATTTTTATTTTGAACAATTTACCTTTTAAATTTAAAGATATGTAGTAAAATACCCCCAATTAATAATAGTACATTAATTTTTCTATGAAAATAGACAATGTGATTTGCATATGGATCATCAATAAAGTGCATGAATTTTTTTTTTTTTAAAGAAAGTTTTTTTGATTAATGTTAACAAAAATTAATATTAAGAATAAAAATAATTTAAAATTTACCATTTTGATAAGACTTTATTTAAGAACTTAAACCTAATAACATTAGGTTAACAAAGATAAAAATGATATATTTTTTTTCATTAATTAACAGCTCATGTGTGAGTAATATGTCAATTTCTGTCAAAAAATTAGTATTGTTATCAATTAGAGGTGTTTTGCTACATATTTTAAGTTTATGAGTATTGTCATGAGTACTGTCAAAAGAATAATTGACTAAAATAATTTCTGAATTCTAAAAAAAGTGACAGTTTGAAATATATATTTTTAATTTTGATCGAAATAATCCTAAATTTTTAAATCTTAGCAATTATAATCATTTTCGTCCAAAATCGTTAAATATTTAACGGAATGTGTCACGTGTTAGACATATGATGACATGTGATAGAATATTAAAGGGTATTTTAGTAAACTAATATTAACTTATAATTTTTTTTTAAAAACCATTGATTACTACAAAGGAAGAATGAAACCCAATGTTTGGTATAGGGTAATCTTTTATAAAGGAATAGGAATCTTAAGATTATCATGTTTGTTATGAGGTTATCTTATTTTAAGATACCTGGGAATCTGAAACCCATGGGTTTCAGATACCCTTATAAAGGGGTAATCTGAAACCCCACCTCCCCCCTTGGGTTTCAGATTACCCCTTATCTAAATACCATGGTAATCTTAAAATTTAAATAATTTAGACACAACTATCCTTTTAACTTTTAAAATTTAACTTTAAAAACCAAACACTATAATCTAATATTCCTAGGAATTTGATTACTTTAAAAAGATTGTCAGGTATCTGATTACATTTGATTACCTTCAACCAAACACCAGGATTGCTATCATAAAATACAAACTTGAGCGCCACCGCTTGCCCCAGTCCGACGACGTCGGAGAAGGAGAAGTCTGAGGGTGAGGCGAATGAAAGCCCCACCATATCGCGCCTCCACGTCGGTAAGGTCCCGAGGCAGAGGTCCATTGCCGTGGCGATTGACGAAGGCGACAAGGAGATCGAGGGAATCCAGATAGCGAGGCGGTTCGAGATCCGGTGAGAAGCATCTGCAGAGGTTTGAGATCCGGCAAGAAGCAGCGGATCGCCGAGGTTCGTATGCAGAGATTTAAGATTCGGCAGGGAGCGGTGGATCGCATGGCGGTTCGTCTGTGGAGGTTCGAGATTCAGCGAGAAGCGACTGCAAAGGTTTAAGATCCGGCGGTCGTCTGGAACAGGGACCCAAGATCCGCCAAGATCTGGGACGAGCGTCGTCACGCGTTGGCGACCCCAGATCCACATGGACGTCGTCGTCAGCTTCCCTCGCCGGAGATGGACGCCGTCGCCGGAGTCTGCAAAGGTAGAGAGAGATAGAGGGAGAAGAGACGGAGGGAAGATAAAATTGAAGGGTATTTTAGTCTTTTAATATAAATATCAATAGAGTAAAATTTCGTTAGAATTAACGAAATTCGACGGAAAGAATTATAATTATTAACATTTAAAAATTTAGAATTATCTCAATCAAAATTAAAAAAATAAATATCATACTATCACTTTTAAATAGTTCAAGAACTATTTAAATTAGTTAGTCTTCTCAAAATTAAAGGTTAAGTATGTATATTACGATTATACAATGTTATCCTTCACCTATTTTGTTAATAGAAAAAGTTAAAAGCAACAATTTAAACACCCTTAAATAGTTCATAAAAAATGTTTTGTTCAACTAAAAAACTTACAATTTTTAAGTCTTTTTTTTTTTTTTTTTTTTTTTTTTTTTTTTTTTTCGAGATATAAGCCGCTATTGGAAGTTGGGATATCCATGTGACTATAAAAATATACTATATATTATTATCTTAAAAATAAAAAATAAAAAACTTGGTTTTTTGTTTACTCGGCCTGCTAATCTGTTTTTCATTGTTGTCATGTGTATCTTTAACAAAAAAATAAAATAAAATAAAATAAAAAATGAAGAAGAAGAAGAAGAAAGAAAAAAAAGAAAAAGAAAAAGAAAAAGAAAAAGAAAAACAGAGTGACGTGGAAGATTTATAAAAAAAATAAAAAAAGTACATAGAAGAAAACAATCTTAGGGATGCATTTGGTAAACCGTATTGAATTAAAAAAAAAAAAAAATCTAAAGACACCTAATTGAATATGAACACTAACATATGTGGTATGTAATTGTCATTCTTTTATTAATAGATTTTTAAAAAATTATCATAATAATTGATTGTATTCACAAAATTAAAAGATATTGACACATCAAGTAAATTTATTTATCAATAAATATTTACAATTTATTTGTGAGTTATTTTCAAAGTTAAAATTAGAATTAGTATTTATAACATTAATTATTCAAAAATTCAACTTGAATCAATAATTTAAGATCTATAGGTGTTAGGGACATTTAAAAAAAAAAAAAATGCATACCATGAATTTAAAAAAAAAAAAAAAAAAAGTGAGTTTGAATTTGTTCGAGTTGAATTTTTAAGATTCAATACGGTTTGTCAAATGAACGCTAAGTTTTGTTAGCTTGCACTATCAAAAGAAGGCTCTCCTTGGCAGTATCTATAGAAATGAGTTTGTGTGGTTGCCCCCAAAAAGGACCACCGATGAATTAATTGAATTATCGTGGTTTCATTTTCCAAATCCATGGAGACTTAGTGGGCATAGACCATTATCATATGCTTTGACAAGTAGGAATATGCAATATATAAATATTTGTGTATTAATGTGTATATTATATATACGTATAGGTTACATAATATGTACATACTTATACGGTATATGAATTAGGGTAACTGAATTGTGCACCTCATAAGAAAATTGTATTATTATGATATTCATGTAGTATTAATCAAACTCGTCACATTGGTATTTCTTGAGTTCATATAATTTATTAGAGTTACATCTAATTTTTAACTATATACATGGCATGGTAGCCAAGTTTGACACATATGGATGCCCAGAATAGGACAAAAATACGTAGGGGTTGAAACAAACCCGTTTGCAAGTAATCCCATCTCGCATTCCCCCCCTTATGAAAAAGGAATTGATAGAGATGAATCCCCTAGCTAGCAAGAGTAGAAGCAAGGTAGTGCTAACTCTGCATTGATTCCGCGCATCTGAGAGCGGATATGGGTCCCCTCGATCAAACAATTGCCTTTTTCTTTTTTTTGGACTACACAAAATACACAAGCATAATGATTTAACTATAATTATAAAAATTAGTCACTGTTACTATGTTACCTTTTTTTTATTTTTTATTTTTTTATTTTTAGAGAAGAGAAATTAAAATTATCATCTTCGTAGTATGTAATTTTTATTGTATCGTATTGGTATCTTATTGTGTTGATAATCTCGATAGAATACTTATTTGTCAAAAAAATCTCATAAGATCAATATCTGTAGTAAAAAAAAAAAATCAAAAGGTTCTTTAAGGTCCTTTGTCGAGACGTAAAATGTATTTTTTTTTATATACCCTTAAAAAAAAAAACCGTATTTACCCCCTTTTAAAAATATTTTTGTAACAGTAAAATAGCAAAAAGCTGGGTATTTTTTAACCTAAAAAGAATCTTACGGTACTCGCACACTTTTTATGTCTATATTTATTTTTAATTATCTGGTACTTTAATAAGAATATCAAAACACGTGAAATACCACATGACGAGTTCGAATACTACATGGATATCATAATGATATAATTTCTTTATGAGGTTATACAGATCATTTATCCCGAATCATGAACCTAATGTAGGTATGTGTATGTGTGTGTGTATATATATCCCGAAATACACAAGCATAATGATTTAACTATATTTTGGGATCATTTATGCTTGCACGTTTATTATAAGGGATTTCTATGTTGAAAGTTCAAATCAGAACTGCGTTTAAGTCAATTCCTTGGATATATCGTGTTCACATCACTTGAATAATTATCTTTAAACCAAGACTGAATAAATTTTAAACTGAAATAATAATAATAATAATAAATCTTTCTTGTTTCAAAGTTCATAAACCTTTCGTTACGTTGAAGGTATGATACATTTTGCTTGTCTCAAAGTGCCCATGGGACAACGTAAAATGTGGTTCGCTGTTTTTTTTTTTTAATCATTTAATTTGGGTGTGACCTTTCTACATCCGTGGTAAAAAGAGAAAACAAAAGGTTAATATATATAAATGTACTTTTCCTATTGTTCTCTTGTTTTGCCCCCACGATGTTGGAGTTGTATTGTTTGTGAAGATTAGAGAGAAGAAGAAAGAATTTGATACTGTTAAGAGATTGAGTTTTCATCTTAAAAAATAAACTTGTTAAGTGGAGTGACACAATATTCTTATATGTCGGTTTTTATTATTATATGTTTTCGATATGGGAATTGAGTTTCTTTTTTTACCCTTAGTATGCCCCCGCAAGATGGTGCTCTTTTTGGAGTCATCAATCTTGTATTGGATAGATCAGGCTGCTAATTTGAGCGTATAGGGCTCTAATACCATGTGAAGATTAGAGATAAGAAGAATGAATTTGAGACTGTTAAAGGATTGAGCTTCTATATTAAAATATTAACATGTTAAATAGAGTGGCCCAATAACCTTATATATCAGCTATTGTTGTTATATATTTTCGATGTGTGACTTGATTTCTTTTTAACCTTAACATAGTTGTTCAAATTATTGACTTTTTGACTTGTATATGCATTATTTTGAAACCTTTTTTTCCCCCTTTTTTGAAGCGTGCATTGTTTTGAAACTTAATTGGGAAAAGAAATAACTAAAAGGATTTTGGGTACAAATGGTCCATTAACTTTTTTTTTTTTTTTGGGGAAAATTAAAGGTGGTCCATAAAATTTATAGGATGAGATAAGTTGGTCTTATTGATCATTTAATTTGGATGATTAAGTCTAAGATTATTTAATTATATTCAAGGACTAAAATCCCGGGTGGCTTAATTCAATCGCAATAAGAAGAGTGCTTGGGCAAGTGAATGTTGGGAAAAGTTAGTACATTCTTAAATGGGGTCACGAGGAAGATTATATCCTAAACCATTGTCTAAGTATTATTAATTCCACTAATGTACAAGTGCTCTTGAAGTGCTTCTGTTTGGTTTTCGTAGTTAACAGAAATCTGTACTCAGTGATCTTTATACCCAACATGATTTTTTTGTAAACCTTTTTAATAGAAAGTTTATTTATTTAAAGTTTTAGTTTAATGGCCTAGACGATCTCAATCGTGAGAGATCTTCAAGACATTTATCGATAATGGCAGTTTTCAGTGGATATCGATTGTTACCAATTAGTAATTATGTGGATATCAGTGGTTATCAATTGATAATTATGTGGATGACAACTTATCCGGTGGTATCATAGTGCTTGCCAATTGCTCATTGGCCATCAGGGGTGGAGTCATCCACGGTCGAGTGGAGGCTTCTGTCCCTACTAAACTTTTATTTTTGATTTTACCTTTAAAGATTTTACATTTTTCTTATTTTGTCTTACTAAAAATTAATTATCTTTGTATTAATTCCTCTTAAAAACTTCATCTCTTATAGTATGTTTGGCAGGGATGAAAAGTGGAAGAAAATTAAAGGTGGAGTGATTTTAGGATGGAAATAAAAAAAATTATAGTTTGAGTGAATTTTGGAGGGAAAGGAAAATATGAAGAATTAAAAATCTTGTGGGATCCACATTTTTTAACGTAGAGAAAAAACTTTGCTAAAAGATAAAACTACTACTGTTACTAAACTATCTTTATGTAATAATAAAAATCTTTTAAAACAAAAGAAATTATGATAAACAGTACTTGCATGAAAAATACTTCTTCTTTCCCTCCACTTTCAATTGCAATACCAAACAATACAAGATAATTTTAGCCTTTTTTGATCTGATCAATATAATTTTAGCTTCTTTCCTCTTTATAATACCAAACAACATTAAAATACATATATATATATATATATATATATCTTTCCTCTGATTCTTATCTTCTTACACTTTTATTTTTCATTTCTTTCTTTTTTACTTTCTTTCTTATCAAATATAAACTTAGTATACATTCTTATTAAAACAATAAGCTTACTCCGTCACTGTCGGCCACTAGCCGCTGATAGTGGATACCGACTGATATCATAATGGTCATCACTCGGTTACCGCTATTATGGTTGTTATCAGAGAATATAAGTATAAGAGAAAATTACCAACCCATAATTTAAAAATATATTTGGTACTCCTGTAACATAATTTCATCACGGCATTCCTGTAAAGGGGCCCATTTCCCGGCCCTGTTTCACTAGATTGGGCTTCAGAATGCAAGGAAAGCCCAGAGGTTCTGTTTTCTATTTTTTGTTTTTAGAAAATGAAAATTTTATGCAAGATTTTTTTTTTTTCTGAAGTTATTATATATGAAAAATCTTGTGTAAGTTGAGAAAACTAAAACCAGGAATAATAACTGGGACGGCTTCTTTCTTTTTCTTTTTCTTTTTTTTTTTTAGGGGAAAACAGGGACGATTTCTGAATGGCGTATACATTCTTATAGAGGATGTCAGGTAATTTTAAAGTTTATTATAGATTTTTTAAAAAGTTTATGGCATATAACCGGTAAATCCTTGGATTTTTTTTTAATAAATTCATGAATTTTTTAATAAATTAACAGATTTTGAATTTTAAAAACATCTTTATGTGTACAGTTTTAGGTTAGAGAGAGAGATGGAAGAGGAAGAAGGGGGAGTGGTATTTTTAATATTATATGTGGTCAGAAATTTGATTATTCTATTTGTTACTGTGTTTAATATTTTATGCTATAATTTATCATTTTTTTTTCAAAAATTAAACAAGCAATTTAGCTTTTTATTTTATTATCTGTAATTCTAATAAGCAATATAAGGAGCCAAATAACATTTTTTATGAAATAAAATCTGATCCTAAATCCTTTTTTTTTTTAAGTTTTTAAACTCTTTAAAAGGATATGAAATTAATGGCCCTTTTATACTAACAAAAATTAAAAATTAGATGAAATATATCACGTGTATGACAAAATAAATTGATTCATATGAATTTTTTTTAATTACTCGTAAATAATAAATCATGTTTAATTTACATGACATTTTTTTGTAAAATTTTTAATGTCTATAAATAAAATGAACTATGTTGCACTTAAAAAAAAATACAAAAATAAAAATTAAGGAGCAAAGTAGCAATTTACTTACTCTTTTTTCTTTCTTTTCTTTTTTTTTTTGGTGCATTAAATATCACGTTACATATGTAGGCCGGCATAGTAAGAGAAAGACACATAAATAAGTCCAATTAATGGGGTCGATTAACGTATGCTAACACCTGGCTGCTCGGTCCATTCATTTTGTCAAGAAGCCGGTTTCCAAATACAACAATATATAATATCAAATACACACATACACTCATATATATATACATACAAAATATAGTAATTAATTTATATGTTTTTGTATACAAAAAGTATGATTGCCTCTGTTTAGTAATGGTGTTTTATGCATAAGATAAATATTGAGTTTTGTTTTTTGTTTGTTTGTTAAAAAGTTGGTGGTTTCTTCACTGTAAGAACTCACGATTTGTATTATGTTTTGACGATTTTATTTGTTATACTAGATTTGTGTCTATGTGAAGTAGATGGTGACTATTGTGCTACAAGATTATGGCTCTCAATCTCAGAAGCTTCCATCAATTATAAAGATTTTTATAGAAAGAGCCTAATAAGTATGCTTAATATTAATGTGCCGAGATACTATTTCATTTTGATCTTAAGCATATGTTTTCTCTCTTACTGTGATCAAATTTCACATGTAGAACCGATCTCAGTTAATGATTATATCTGTGATATTGCAGGTCATTGTATTGTCTTTGTTTGGTTTGTATTAGTTGATAAATAATGATATTCACCTTTTAAAAAAAATAAAAAATTTTGTTTCTTTTTATACTACAGCCAGCCTCTTGCGTAAAATCTTCCATGCTTCACCTTACTAATTAAGTATGTGTATGGTTCTCAAGTGCGAATCTAAATTTTTCATCTTAGTTTTTATCTTTTTCTATAAAATATTGACATACTGACACTATAGGTGGGTTTTTTTTTTTCAGGCGTTTATTATTATGGTTCTCCATTATTATATATTAGCATTCTATATAATTATTTCCATCTTGCAAGCATAAGTTATCACTTAGATCATATCTTTTTCGGCATTATTTCTATAATTTAAAATTTTATGCCCATTGTATATTGTTGCTGCTTATTTTGACATATGATACCCATGTTTACGTACTCCAAATTAATTACAATAATCACCAAGTTGGAAAAAGAAATTAGAATAACCAGATATTAATTATAAGCTTACTATGATTCTAAAAAAGGAAAAAGAAGGAAGGAGAATTCAATGATGGGAAATAAGGTCGTGAAAAAGAAAAAAAAAAAAAAAAAATCTACACTAGGGTTTCGTTTTAATATCCATCACATTTGTATATGATTTTTTCAGTTTTCATTGTTTTTTTTTAGGTAATTTTGATATCATATAATGTCTAGATCACATTATTGGTAGGGACACTATCATAGTAAGTTTCAAAAAATAAATGAAGAGATACCTTGTAGATGCTAGGAATCTAAGGTCAAATTTCAATTAAGATTAGATCATAAGAAAATCAACATACGGAGATTATTAGGGTTCTTGGACATCGAATATGAGAATCACAAAACAATTATAATCGGAAATTGTAAATAATAAAGTGAAATAAGAATAGTTAAATATAACAATACCGAAATTTAGAGAGATTCGTCGGAATTGTGATATATCCTCTGAGATTGGAGTTTCATTATATACGAATTTTGAGTACAAATGTTACAATTTTTGAGGGTATTCTAGCATAATAACAATAAGTAAAGGGCTAAAAGATACCACAAATGAATATGATCTTCCTCTATTTATAGAGGGAAAGTAGTGGGTCTGGATCTGTGGGATAGTAGTGGGTAGTTTTCCACTATCCCAAGTAATTCAGGACGTGTGCAAGGATGTGGGTCATGATGCCAGAATTGATTGTGCGCTTGACAGTTATGGAAACTGATGTTCTATCGTTTGTCGTTCGTTGGACATGAGTGACAGGTGATGAACCAATCACCATCTGTGATGAGCAATAGATGAGTGCGCATCGAGCAACCAAACGCCATCTTTCATCGTTCGTCACGTTTAGCTAGGTGTTAATATGATAAAAACACTTGGCAATTTTATGGGATTTAAGAGGGCATTGAAGCCAGTATCGAGTGATCGATGGATCGCTACTCGATTTTTGTCATCCCTTTGTAGATAAGTCGGTTGTTGAGTCCAAGTATTTGAACTTGGGAATGTGTAACGAGCAATGAACGGATCATGAGCATCGATCATTGGTTCGACAAAAAATGATGACCTAGGCATAACATAATAGGGAGACGAATTCTGACCCAACATACCTCATTGGCAATACCATAATAAAAAAAAAAAAATATATATATATATATATAATTGATATAACCATAAATTGATATAATCAAAATCCCATTAATAAAAAAATAGTCAAAATTGATATGATCATAATTTCGAGGGTATAATACAAAGTCTTATTAGTAAGGTTTTTTGTTTTTTTTGTTTTTTTTTTTTAATTCTTAGACAGAGAAGTATAAGATATGTAAAGTATTGACCAAGCCATCTCATAATAGATGAAAATTTTATAATAAAAATAAGCCGAATTTATTTGACTGTGCAAGAGCTGACGATTTTGAAAAAAGGGGTTTTTGTGACTTAATGATCATAAGGTCTTGGGCTTGACATATGCAACCTCCACGAGAGAAAATTAATTAAAAAATATGTATATATATTTTTTTTTTCAAAAAAGAAAAGGAAGAACAATATTAATTAGGTGGTGTAATGCTTTTGCACAAACCATGCTCACCAGTCCACCAACTACCACCACACATATATAGCTTTTAGTTTTGGGTAGGTAAATAGGCTATGGAAAGACATATATCTTTCTGAAATGAAAGCAAGTGAGATGCTATAATTATTATTTTTGTTAACTTGTGTATTAGTTGGAGTAACCATGTTCACACAAACATGTCATTTGAATTTTTTTTTTTTAACAGAAAATATAGGGAATTAAGTAAAGTGGCCAGAGTAGACACTCGGTATCATTCTTTACAAACTGGAATATAGATAATGGAGTAATTTCCTTTCACCATAATTAGTTGGAGTTGAATATGCATCCTTATGATAGTTAAAACTTTCTTTGTGACAATTAATAAAATATATTTAATAAGTTATCCAGTCTTATATCATTTGAATTTTTGGCATTGATGTTCATCAAACATGTCGATCTTTGAAAACTTGCCTTTTAAATTATCATTTTGAAAATTTGCCTTATTAACTTTCTAAGTTACTGTATATAATGTACCTACTTTTACTTAACTTCTTGTTAAATCATATTGGAAAGCCCTCATGAGCATCACATAAGGAAGGAAAATTCTCTGATCAAAATTTTACAAATCTAATGAAAAATTAGTGTAATAGTGCATATATTGCAACAAATCAGAAATTTCAGAGGTAAATTTTAAAAAATAAAATTCTAATGGGTAAGTTATCAAATATCAACAAATTTAGGGAATGTACAGTTATAAAAACACTACATTATTTAAGAAAGGTTATTAGTGATGGTTTATAAGCAGAGGGGCTCACAAACAAACCCATTTTCTATTAATGATGGTGTTTATTAAAATCGATAGTGCATCACACAAATTATTTACTCTATTATAAAAAGGTGTGATTTTAATGGTTACTCTTTTTTTGTAACCATAGATAGTTACATACAAAATTATGGAAACAAGTGCATTCTTTAATTACACTTGATGATGTGACACTTTATGTAACTTATTATTACAGGTTAAGCAACCTGCTAACTTTTTAAATATAATTAATTAGATTTTTTTTTGTGTATTTTAAATATTATCAATTAATATCTTAGACATATAAAGGAATGGAATGAAATTAAATTTTTTGAATGACTATTTGTAGATCTCAAAATTATAATGGAGACATCTATTGACAGTTGTGACAATTGATTGAACTTGATAAATTTTTACATTTTTTCATTTCCTTCTTTTCTATATTGATTATGTGGAGTTATCTTTAGGAGCAAACTTTCATTACAAATCTTGTTTTTCTTTTCTTTTTCCCTTAAAGAAAAAATATATATAGTGTATGTTTTCTTTTAAATAAATAAATAATAAAATTATGTATGTTTAATATATTAAAGTTGCAAACCGAAATAAAAAATATTAAAAAAAAAGTATGTAACGCAACGTGATGTAAAAAAAGAGAACAAAGTATGTAAATACAAAAAGTGAAGTTCAAAAATTTCTTCGTGATTATATTTTCACGAAAGAAAAAAAAATTGAACGTGCAAGTTAGGGCTAACATGCAATGATTTAAAGGTATAGAACAACAAATATTAAAAATTTGGGAATAAACGAAATCGAGAATGAAAATGAAATCAAGAATAAGATTCCAAAATTAGGAATAAGTCTTTAATTTATAATTTATTTAAAATATACTTAAAAAAATTCATGTCAGCAAGTTAATAATAAGTTGTCCATCTAAATCTCATTTAAGGAGCTCTCTAAATTATATGTTTATTAATTGTCATTAAATTATTTTAGTTAACTACTCAATTTATTTTAGTTACAACAATCTAATCAATATCATGTGACTAAAACAACGATAATCATGAATAGGTAGATATTTGAGTAATCATTGAAAATTCGTTCATTATAAAATTATAAGTGATGATTTACAAATTATCATGACACCATTCGGTATCGAGATATTGAGGCCTTTTAAAATAAAGCACGAAAAAAAAAAACAAAAAACGAAAAAAGCAAGAACAAGAACAAGAACAAAAACAAAGCACTTATTTGTTCAACAAATTTTTTTTTTTTGGGGGTAGTTGGGAGTTTTATTCAACAAAAACTAAGGCATACTTCATGGTATGGTACTAATGCAAAAAAATTTCAAATACCAAAAGAGCTTTTCAAATGATTTCCCAAGGTTAACGCAAAATGTTAGATCTGTATGAGTTATATATATATATATATATATATAATCATTTCCAATTGTACCTTAATTAACGACAAATTCACTCTACCATTCAAGCCTTTTTGTCGTAAAAATATCAGGATTTGTCTAAAAGAAACGTCATAAGAAAAAGGATAATGTGGTGGGTTTTGAATTTTAGCCCAAATTAACCAATCAAACTATTTTAGTAGTGGGGCTAGCTATTAGCTAGTATTCTCGTCTCACCAACCAATTTTATTATGGACTTTGTAAGTTGTTTCCCGAACTTGAAAAACTAGTGACGTGTGTGTGCGTGCGTGTGTATATATATATATATATATATTTATACAGTATTACTTGCTTTGCTTTGAAAATGACCAATTCATCAAATTAAACAGATTTTTTAATTAACCTAGAGAAACATCGGGTGTGTGAATAAAGAAGCAACTGGCTAAAGTTAATTTAGGGGGTGTTTTCCGGCACTTTCCCTCCTATATGATATATATATATATATATATTGGTGACGTACTAATCAGATTATTCTAACATAACATTTTTCAACTAATGTGATAAGATTCTAAATAAGAATTTAATATATTACGATATTCTAAATAGGAAATTATATATAAATCATGAGCTGTTACAAGTTTCTAAATAAAAAATTACAAGTGTCGGATAATACTGGATACAAGACATTTCATGTGTGTATATATATAAACTAGATTTACCAAAAAAAAAAAAAAAAAAGTGAAGTTAAGAGGAAGGATGTCATGAAGATAGACTGGACCCACAACTTCACTATCCGTTAAACACAAGTCATTTCTAATTTTATGATTTCATCTTTTACCTTTATTATATTATATTATATATTATTTGAGTAATGAGTTTTTTAATTTATACCTTCTGCTTGGCATAATTGAAACCTTTTCACCAACCCATTTTGCCATCACATGCACCAGATATTTCTCAACAACAAAAAATGTGACATTTTTATGCTAGCAAATCCTCCATTCCTTCCCCCCCACCAAACCAATAAACGAATAATACCAACAATATATATATCCTAATTGAACACTTTTTTTTTTTTTTTTTTTTTTTTGTCTTTTCGTTTGAGGGACTTTTGGATTTTATGAGGAATAATTAAAATAAATTGTCTAATAGTTGATTGTCACAGCCAATATTGTATAATACACATAAAATTAATCCAAATACTTACTATCAAAAAATTGATCAAAGTTCAGAGGAAAAAAAAATCCAAACACACGATTGTTTAAAAAAATATAGAGAGAACAAAGGGGTGGAGATCTCGTCTGATTTTTTTTTTTTTGAAGGAATTAGTAGTTTAATTTTAGTTTATCCTTAGTTAACATTTCATGTATCACTATTGAAAACTTTAATTGTAGTTGCAGGTGTAATATGATGATAATTCTATTAAAAGATATAGAGAATTTAAATATTCTAACTTCGAAATTTTTTTTTTTAAAGAGATAGAAAAAGAGAGAGAGAATGCTTTGTAACTACCAAATATTACAAGTTCCACGGACACTTTCTATTCCTTTCACATTTAAAAAGTTTGCAAATAGCCTTTGGCATTATTGTTATTTCAAAATATATAGGGTGAGTTTGATATATAGCGCAATCTTAAGTGATGTTGAAATATAGCAAAAAATTAAGAATATTTCACAACTAGCAAAGTTTTACATCATTAATTATCGTAATAGTTATGTATAATTTTATAGTATAAATCATGAAAATCATTATAATAATTACTATATATAGTTATACTACTCTTAAAAAAATTAAGAAATTACTATATTTCACTTCAACGTAAAACATGTTATAACATGTATCTCTTCAAAAATATCTTCTTAGATTTTAAATTTGAAGGAAAGGGACGCATGGTTGGAGCCAAAGAAGGAAACATTTGTCTAAATGATACAGAAAACTTGTTTCATAAACTTCAGAACTCTTCCCAAAATTCCCCTCATCGGCCGATGATGTAGATATGTTTCGTGTTTTGTCCTAAATTTCCTTGTAGGCATATCAACCGTCTACTTGTAAAATTACTCCAACACTCAATTTTGTCTAGAACAATTTTTAGAATTGTTTTTTTTTTTTTTTTAAATGATAGAGTGTAGTATGGTAAATGATGATACGTACTTTCATTTATATCGTGATCTATCAATCAAGCACACAAAACCCTAATTGTTTGCGATTGGATGATGCACCGAGCAATTACTTGCTTTAAAAAAAAAAATTCGAAATTTTCTTTACAAACATTGACAAAGGGGTTTCCTGAAATGTCATAAAGACATGTACATGTACAAAAATATCAGTCTTGTCCCATTGAGACCTCGATCGAGGAATGACACTACTTATACTTGATCTCGTGTCATTATTGGAGCCATCCCGATCACAATCTTAGACCTTTATAGAGTCAGCATTCAATTTATTAGTAAGATGTTTTTCTAAAAGCAGCCACTCTTGAAATCTAACTAATTATTTGACTATATATTTTGAGAATCAGAGCCCTCATTATCCGACTTATCAAATCTACTCCGTAACCCTTTTGCCTGTCGAGATTGACCTTCAATAATATCATCTTAATTAAATCTCTACTTTTACTATTTCTCCGTGTGAACGAAACGTGGCACGGGTTTGGACACCCCTTGAAGAAAATCACCCAACGTACTCCATCCCAATCAAAATCAAACGCGGCAATGGAATAATAAGGAGGAGAGGAGAAGAAGATCGTTGCTTGGTCTCAAGAATTAGACCAACTACTTTACCTAAAAAAATAAAAACCACCAGGGTAGTTTTGATATTTACAGTCCAATTTCTTTTTTCACCAAACATTGGTATATAAAGAACATATAGAGACTTGGTAAAAACGAAACTTCTACATATAGACTAGCTTACAGGAGTTTCAAATATATTGAAATAATCTGATTAAGTCATAGTTTATATATATATATATATCTTGCATTTTAAAATTTCCTCCTTTATTAGTTGTGACAATGGTGAGATTTTACCTCGGAAGTTGCTTTGTACCTTTTATCACGTAAAAATTTACCCTGCCAATATTTGTGGTTCAGCGTCTCCTTCAGAAAAGAACTAGCTATAGTTTTTTGTTTTTGTTTTTATTTATTTATTTATTTTTTCAAGTAGTCGTTGTTGTTGTTGTACAGCTTGTGTTGAGAAAGAAAGAAGCTAGGTGGGCTTTAGCTTGTGGGAGACAACATCAATTTTGAGACTAGTTCGTGTACACGCACGCACACACAGAGAATATATATATATATATATATATATATGTATATGAATGTATGTGTGTGGGCACATGCACATGCAATTATATATGTGTGTAATATTTGGTAGGGCTAATATATGATTTTCAAGCACCCTTAAATAGTCGGGATATGAGTGAGTGAGGTGGACTGCATTTATCAATGCTGTCTACTCCTTCCTCACATCCTGATTCATCAAAATCGAAATGTTTATCATTTTTCTTGATTATATGTGAGCAAATTTTGTTTCTAAAAATCATATATATATATATATATATTTTGCTAGTATTAATGCTTTTAGAATTAAGTTTTACCTACATACGTGTCACTTTTCTCATAGTAGAGAAGTCATCATGCATGTTGAAGCGCAAATTTGTTATTGGGTGTAAAGAGAATATTGCAATTGTACATAGATTTATTAAATACCAATAGTTTCGTTTTGGTTATGAAAGACAACAAGATCGAACAAAATGAAGGTTGAATTATTAGGTTAGTGGTGCTGGTAAATTGTGAGTATGCATGTTTATCACTTTCTGAATTTTTTTAAATTTTTTTAAAAAAATTTTATAATCAACAATCTTCGAATTAAATAAGAGAAATACACAACCTTGCTGACTATGATATTACATGAGCTAGATGGTAATTTGTACACCGCTTAATTTTTTAATGATTATTCTTTCTGATTAAATTTTGACACCTCATTAAATTGTGTAAGTATTTTTATCTAATTAGGTTGTTAAAATTAGATAGCATAATAAATAAAAAGTGAAGAAATAATTTCTGAAACATAAAAATAAAGACAGCACAAAGAAAACAAGATCACTACTAGTGCAAAGAAATACACACCCTTTCTGACTATCATATTATATAAGCTAAATAAACGTAAATACATTTTCACGACTTAATAAATAAAATTCAAGTTTGATTTGTTTATGAACGTGCTTTCAATTGAGTAGCTATATATAGCTAGCGTTTGGCGCAACTATTTAGAAAACTTGGGGAATTATATTTGAATGGTCATTCTAATTAAATATGTATTTACAAGGAACAATTGGAAATAAAGTATCCAAATGTCATTTGGGTTTTTGTTCTTAAATGGAAAAAAGTCCTCCCTAAATCATGATATAGATTCTACAGTAATTTAAAAAAAAAAAACTGAAAATCATATTAGATGACAATTTCTTGTCTCTCTCTCTATTATTTCTTTTCAGATTGCAATTTTCAAACGCATATTTAAATGTTTATGTTCAAATAGTTAACAACCAAAGGAGAAGAAAGAGCCCATCTCTCAAGATGATGCAATGCAACACGACATGACATTATCAATTCTCCAAATCCACTTAAAATAGAAAGACAAAAAATTTGTCCGCAAAACATAAGCATTATCATCAACTAATTTAGCATCTCCTTCAAAAATGACCTACAAAGTTTAAATATTATTAGTATATTCATTGTTTATATCCAATGCTATTGGAAAGGTCGGAAGGCGACCAAGCACCCAAGATTTAAGCACTTTCAACTTTCTCTATCCTCTTGTGCCTACTATGAAATCTCTTTTCTAAAAAATCATAACAAATTTTTACATTAAAAGTAGGGGAAGCTTTATTAAGTTAATATGAATAATTTTTCTTAGATTATGTCGAATACCCAGTACTCTATATTTTGTTTAATTTTAATTGTTTTTTAGGGAAGTTTAATTTTAATTGTTAGTGCAAAAAGTTTTATATTTTGATTAAAACACATAAAAATTAATATAATTAAAATTTTTAAAAATAAAACTTGACTCATTTGAGAATAATTATTGTCATATAATTTGAAATATATATGAAGTTGACATTTGATAAAATACTATATATGATAAAATAATATTTTTAGAAGAAGTACTCTAGATGTAGATGTATATATGATAAGGTGATATATTTGGAAAAATACTATGTATATAGTGTAGACTTCAATGTGTAAGGTGTGAGGTGTAAGAGAATTAAAACTCATGTAGATTGAAGGTGGCTGTCCTACTCAATCCTTCGCGCTATTCGGTTGCTATTGATAAATATATATATATATATATATATATATATATATAGACACACACACAAGTTTATATATTTTGACATAGTTGCGTTAATGAGTATTGAGTAGGATACATGCCCGACTATACTTTGGGAAATTTAGTCTTTGCCCTTAATATTTTTATGTTAGTTTTACCCTAGGTCATACGGAAAATTAAATTATCAACATCCTATACTTAAACACTAAAATATGTAACTATATATTAAATACAAGAAATTATTACTCAAAGAGAGAGAGAGAAAAAAAAAAAAAAAAAAAATAGAAATTATCTATACTTTTATTGCCCATTAAAGTCCTTTCCGATTCCGCCACTTATTTACATATTTATGTGTGTGTTTATATGATCTAATCCCGGCATGAAGATAGTGAACCCAGGAGCTTTAGCCCCCTCAACTTTTTCTTTCTTTCTTTCCTTTTTTTTTTTTTTTTTTTTTTTTTAATTTTGGCCTGTAAATTTTAGTAAACATATTCCATATAGCGCACCCCCCACCACACCCAAACCCCCCACCCCGCCCCCCCCCCCCCCCCCCCCCCCCCCCCCCTCACTTTTTTTTTTCCCTTTCTAACCTATATTTTTGTAAAAATTAACCTATAGCCCCCTTTCTCCAAAGATTAAGGAAAAAAAAATTTAAACTAAAGGTTAACTAAAATCTCTAAGCACTTAAGAAGGTGATCAGATATATTATATTATCTTCTTTTATTCTTTTTATTTTCATTCGTCATTATATTTTGTTTGTTTTACTATCTAAAAATGAACTTTTCTCTAGGTTTAGGTTTCAATAGTAATTAAAAAGAAAAAAAAAAAAAAAAGAGAAGGAATTTATCTTTTGTAAAATAATAAAAATTGGACAAGATAAGAAGATTCATTTGGAAAAAATAATAATAAATGCTTGTTAATTGATCAAATTTCGAGCGTCAAACAATCATAATATTTAATAATTAAATATACAGTTCCCTTAAAAATTTATTGGTTTCGTCATTGATCAAATCCATTGTTATTGTTGGGGTTTGACTGAGGGATCATCCATTTGATCAAAGAATCATATAGGCAAAACAATTTGGTAGTCACAACGTGAAAGAAATGAATATAGGTATTCACCTACTCTCTAGTAATACCAATATCCACTTCTAATACATATATTTATATATGTTTATAACTATATATGGACACACACATGATAATAAGCAAAAGAACATGCATGAGGTGGTAGGTGGCTCGGAAAATGTCATCACTTTGTTCAATCACTACTAACTACTCGTTAATGAGAGACGTCAAGGGAAAGACTAAAAGAAAAACGTTGTACTATTATCATTCATGATCACATGAGGGTGGACCAGGAAATTTGTCCATTAAATATTAATTTATAAGTATATATATACACAAACATATAAATATATATATAAGTGTGTGTGTGTGACTATAAATACCCAAGAACATTCAATCTTTTGGATATTGTATGGATAAGGTTTTTGTCCGTATTATATGCACTTGTTATAGATACATGTATGCAAAATTTGAAATTGAGTAATTCTTTTTGTTTTTTTGTTTCTTCTTTTAATTTGTTCTTACGTTGACAAGACCAGCATATGAAGGGATAAAAGCAAAAAATTATTAAAGTCTATGTATAGTAAAAAAAAAATCTTAAAATATCATGTTGGTATTTGCTTTAGTAGTAAAGACGAAAACATGGGCAAGTAAGTATTAGTATCATTTTTTTTTTTTTTTATCCTTTCATAGTTTACGTAATTAAGCATGTGGATATACACCTATATCTCTATGGATATATCTGCAATGTATCTATTGATATCCACACATATAAAAACAAAAAAATAAAAAAATAAGAAAAAATACTTTTGAGAAAATTAATACTCTTTGATTGTTCTACATAAATACATTGCAATAATAATAATAATAATAATCATTAGTGTTATTTAATTATTTACCAAATTCAAGAAGAATGTTATTTTGTATGTTTGTTTGGTAATATAAAAAGTCATGATATTGTATAGAATAGAAAAATATATTACTCTCCAATGTGTTCCACATAATTAGTTATTTGATTAGATAGTTATTTTATTAGATTTGAAACGATTGGATCTATGAGATGCTATTATTAAAGATAATGTACTATGTACGATATAAAGGTGTTCTCATTTATAAATCGGGAGATTTTTAGAAAACGAGTCATGTTTTCCATGTAATGACGAGAGCCTAGGTCTTTAGTTTTAGTAGACTTTTTTTTTTTTTTTTTTTTGAGACCCCGTATTTGAATTTTGAGCCATTGTCAAACACGTGACTTTACTGATAGTCAAATAAATAAATAAATAAATCTCTAATAGTCAAGTTGAAACCTTTCAAATATAAACCCACCAATTTCGACTAAATTCTCACTTTAAAGTTACATAGATGTTAATGAAATAAACAAGCAACGTACTAAACCAGCAAAAAAAAAAAAAAAAACAAAAAACAAAAAACAAACAACGTACTACTAAGTTGACTACGTAGTTGATCATATCTAAAGAACAAGAAAAATATATAAATATTGCAAGTCAGTTTTGGGCTACGTACAATTATTTAAAAATACAAATACCACTTCACAGGATTGACTATAATTAACTAATTAAGGCAGGGACTTGGTCAAACATTGACATCCATGCGCGTGAAAAAGAACAAGTATATATATATATATATATATATATATAATGAAATTTACAGCTTTGACATTTTTTTTATTTGTATAATAGAGACTTGTATTGTTAGTATATATCTTATTAAAGTTACATCAAAATAAAAGAAAAATCTACAAAATAGATAATTTCTAACGCAGATTTGACCATTAATATCAAATTGCTTCTAACACATATATACCACTTATCTTTTATCTGTTCACTTAAAAAAAAAAAATGCGTAGCAAATTTTATTAACGTGACTATGTAGCATATTTTTTTTGTCACACTTTTATTTAGTGAACATTATGATTCATGGTACTAGCGCTTTAACATTTAATGGAAAATTCATTCTCTAAAAGTAATGTTTTTTTGTGGATGGTAAATCATGGCATGTGCACATTGAGTAATATGTATTGATTTTTCTATTTATCATTACAAGATTTTCAATCTTATATGCTTTAAAAACCAAAATTATTTTTACAAGTTACAAAACATAAACTAGTTATTAGAAAAAGTAGACATAAGAATTGAAATAGTATTATGAATATTGGAACAATAAAAGATAATATGATATCAAATACGTTATTTTACGCTTTTCGTTAAATATAGTACTGACATTGATATATATATATATATATATTTTGTAAGTACGTTGATATTTGTGTTGGTTATGGTCTAATTGTTCTCCATAACTACGGTGCCAACCAACATGCATTGTGGTCCTGTTATGTTTTGAATGAAGTCTCTTTTTTCTGGCAACAACATGTTTTGGAAGGACAAAACAATTTTGTTGATAAATATTATATATATATATATCTGAATATGTTGGTGTGTGTATATATATATATATATATATAGTGTTTGAATTTCATAGTACTAAACTCTGTTTTGGATTTCCTATGCTCTTGTTCGAATTTCGAGGGATATAAAATGGAAACCTCCTGAACTGGGTTGTCTCAAGCTTAATGTTGATGCAACGGTTTCCTGCGGAGATAATGAAAGAGTCGACATGTGTTTGTTCATCTATTATTTTTAATATATATATATATATATTTATATTATTGGAAAGCACAGCATTCTTTTTAATATTGTATCTTCTGAGATGTTTATTGATTAATAAAAGCTCTTCACAATTTTCCTGCAAAAAAAAATTATAGTACAATATGAATCTCAACTTGGTGAAAAAAAAAAAAAAAAAAAAAAAAAACGAACTCAACTGTAAAATTAAAAAGAGATATCAATTGCCACTTGAAAAAAAAATTCGACTGTTTTGATTTCTTTTTTCACCATCCAATTGTTAAAATTTACTTGCACGGTACATCTTAAAAACAAAATAAATAAACAATGAGATGTAGTGGAGATTTTTCCATAGGTTATATCAGAAATAGTTATACCAGAACAATTGAAATAAAAAGAAAAAAAAAATGTATGGTCTCTATGTGAGATTCTCCTCAAGATAAAGGGCCCATTGTGGGGACTTTTGAAGATAAAGTTTTTCAGATTGGTTTCGAAATGCGTGGCTGGTTGAAGTATAAATTAGAAATAAATTATAATATAAAAAATAGTATAAAATTATAAAATGTGTTTGGAAAAAAAAATAGATCATGTTTCATTCATTTCACGTTGTGATCATTTTGACACAATAATCATTCTATTTTAATTTAAAATAAAATTAGTAGATTTTAAAATTTTTGAATTTTTTGAAAATATAAGAGAGAGAAAATGAATTATAGATGTGAGAATTTTAAAGTTAAGATCACAAAATACAATACAGAGACAGGAACCCAGGCGGGCTCATAATCTCCTTCAATAGGGGATGAGTTTCCACCCTTTTCTATAAATAGAAAGATTATATAGAAACTGCCAAACTAGTTTGTACTTTAATTTCTTCCTTTTTTAGTGCTTTTGTCTTTTGAAAAGGGCTCTTATACTTTTTGCTTCAACCTTTTTTTTTTTGTTTTGTTTTTAGTCTTACTGTTCCACGTTTTCCACGTGCTTTCCTTGGGCTTTATACAACTGCTAACTTCGATGTTGCACTTTTTTTTTTTCCTCTCATAGTTCCATGTCTTCCACATGTTTTCTTTCCATTTTTATTTAAGATCCGTTTGACTTTTAGGTTCAGATCTAAATTTTTCATTTTAGATTTTATCTTTTTTTAAAAAATCAACAAAATCTATAATTAATTTCTGAAAAATCAACTAATTTTAATATAAAATTTTGTTCCAAATTGGTATTTCAAATACAAGCTTACTTTTATATTAAACTGCATGATTGTCTTCTAAACTTATCATAGCTGCAATTTGTCACTTGAATTTTTAATTTTGACAATAATAATAGAAAATATTTAAAACTAGGAATTGCTCCTGTTCTTGGTGTTACTCCAATCTTTCAAAAAAAAAATTTTTTTTTGTCTCATCGTTTCAATTCTTCCTCCTGCTTTCTTTCCACTTTAAATTCACTTTTGAGATGAAATGCATTGAACTAATCGCGTACAGTTATATTTTATCTCTTGAGCCTTTATTTTGACGACATAAGAATTTATAGAAATGGAAATGACTTCCCGTAGTTTTTGTTACTTCAATCATTTACCTTTTTTGCCTCGTTGTTCTATGTCTTGTGCATGCTTTCTTTCCACTTTATATTAATTTTTAGACTGAATATGTCTTCTGAACTTAACACACACAGTTGTAAATAATATATTCTTTAAATTTATAATTTTGATAATATAATACGAGATATAAACAGAAGTGGGAATGGATCCTATATATTTTATTACATCAACCTTTTACTGTTTGTTTGTTTGTTTTTTTTTTTTTTTTTTTGGTCTCGTTGCTCCACATCTTCCACTGCTTTCTTTGCATCTTATATTAACTTTTAGGTTGAATTACATTGTTGCTCCTATATTTATGATACAATTGTAATATATCCCTTGTTAAACTCTTAATTTTGATAGTTTACACCTTGAATTTAAAAATCTTTAGTAAACACCCTTGAAGTTAAGGATGTTAACTTTTTAATCAAAATTGAAATGTGAGTTGCACATTCGTTAATCCCTAATTAAGGGATTTTTTCTATTTTAACTAAAAGTCTTTTATGGATATTTTAATTCAAATTTATTAGGATTAAAATTTTAATTGAGTTTTATCAAAATTAGAGTTTTGAACTAACTTTATTTTAAATATTAGTTCGGATTAACTTTAAAAAAATATATATATGACAAAGTCTTTTTTGTTTTTTTTTTTTTGTTTTGGGTTTTGTCCTCCCTTTTCTAATAAGAGAGAAAAAGACTTATAATAAAAAATAATAAATAAAGATAACGGATTTAGATCACTAGCTAAGTCTACGTTACAGAAATATATTTTACTAGTATAGTGGTGAGACTGAAGATCACAAACCGGCCACAACCCCAAATTACAAAAGGACCACATCATGACTATATCTTACCGACTACACTTGAATTGGTCTATGGAATGTTATTGAATAAAAATAAGATATGAAATTGCCAAATTGCATGCACAAACTAAGATATCCCACAGCAAAATATTGCTCAATATCTGTGTGTAGTTTACTCTATATATATATTATATATATATATATATATAATTTGTACATATACACATATACTATCCAATCATTTGGTCAATTATTAAAAAAAATTAAGAAAAAAAAATCATGAACTTTTTAGTTTAATCCATTACATTTTAGCAGAAAAAACATAAATAGCTGGATCACATGCAATCAGGATAAAAATAAATAAATAAATAAAATAAATAAATAAAAACTCGTAACTACCTACCTTTCTTTTCATTTCCTTTTTGTTCTTTCGTTTTTGAGAGAGAGACAGTCTATCTACCTGGGGTGTGCTTATCATAGGGTTTAGTAAGCAAGGAAGAAGCCAGATATACATTTCAATGGGAATTTATAGCAATTGTTTTTTTTTTTTTTTATTTTATAACAACAAAGTATAAAAACTAAAAGGAAAAATTTTAATGGGGCTATGTGCTAATATTTATTTTTTAATGGGGTAAAGCAGAATAAGTATAAAATTTTTGGGGTAAAATAAATTTTAATATGGATTATGTGAGAATTTTTAATTCGGCAAAATAAATAAAATAAAATTTTGGGAATTAAAAGAAAAAATTTACTCATCTCTATACAAATCCGTCACTATTAATAAAACATTGATTGTGTGCGAAGAATTTAAAACAGACTGTCTATATTGATGAAATATGATATTGGATCCTATAATAGAATTCTTCACTTCTTTTTTTTTTAGACAAAAAAAAAATCAGTTGGAAAAGGTTTAGAATTACGAAATTTAAGTCATCCATAGTTGATGATTTCTATATATTTATTTGACATAAAAACTTACTTTGGTACACTTTTTTAGTTTAAGGATTAAATTTGGTAAAACTTCACATATTTGGTGTTTTCCATCCATTTATTTAAAAGAAAAACTAATTTGGACACATTTTGTTATTAGTTTAGAGACTAAATTGATGCGACTTTCAAATATATATACTATTTTTAAAGAGAGAAGAATGTCTAAAGATCCTTCATGATTTTAATGCTGAAAATAACCAAACTTTTATGCAAAGTTTTCATCTAAAAATTTACGAGTGGGACTATCCAAAAACGCTTTTTCGGTTTAAGGATTATTTATGACATATAATTGACTAAATGGACCAAGTCTGCATAGAGTAAAAACTCAAAGGACTACACATGTATTTATATATATACCAAATAAAAATTGATTTAAAAAAAATAACAATAAAGGAAACTTTTTTGTAATTAACTCTATTAAAAATCAAGAAGCATCATCTCTAAATGACTAAGTCCTAGTTAACAATTCTAAGATCCTTTCATCAAAATAATATTTAAAAAAAAAACTAAAAAAAAAATACTAGTAGGCAATGTGATGATCATAGACTACGTGAGACCCACCCCAAAAATGCTTAGAAGGCAAAATATAAACTTTTGTAATTTATAAGGTTGTTCCTTTGTGGTTGTTTATATATATATATATATATATATATAAATATATAAAATATAGTATAGGGCAGTGTAGATTAGGTCCTCTATATGGATGACATTTTAACAAAGACAACCGATTGGTCGACCTAATTTATCTAATTTAATATAATTATTCTCGTCTTTAGGAAAGTGAAGTAACTTTTATTAATCTGTCTTTTAAATCAAATGACAAATTTATTTGATCCCAATACCATCTCAAGATGTTGACTATTAGGTTCCAAGTCGATCTCTATCCAAGATACATATAAATGTTGTAAGGCCTTTACTTAGCATTGTCCGCCATTAAATTTTGTTGGCTCGGCCATTAAATTTCATGATAATTTTTTTTCAAACAAAAGGGTTTTTTTTTTTTTTTTTTGACATATTGGTGCGTCTTTTATACATAAGTTTCTAAATTAAAAATCTTGACGATCGATCCTGTAAATTTTAAAAATCTGTTGTACCAGTGATCATTTTTGATCACTTGTTTTAAACTAAAAAGATTTTGACATGAGATTCCCATAATTTTTTGACAGACTTTTTGCCCCTATTCACTATTCATGTGTCATTATATATATATATATCAATTTCTATTAGAAAAAATTGACGGAATTATCAAAATGATCGTTAATGTAATATATTTTAAAATTTGAAAGGTTAATTGTCGATATTTTTAATTCAAAAACCGATTCTCCAACTATTAAAAAATTAGAAGAAACATACAAAAAAGTCAAACAAAAATCAGAAATATTGATGATTCGTGTCATATATATAGACAGACATCATATACAAGAGGGGCCTCCTAAATTTTGTAAGGATAAGATTGGATATTCTACTTAGTTATTATCTCATGACAAAATAAAAAGACGTTATCAACTTTGCTAAACAAGTTATTACCTTTTTGTCTGAAGGACGATTTTTTACCTTATAAAAACTAAAATCATTGGTGACATCTTGCACCTTATCTAAAAAAAAATCTCAAAATTTATTAATAAAACGAAAATGATCAGATTCGATTCTATCAAAAGGATAAACCTAATTTTACTTATCCATGTCAAAGTAAATCCAACACTACAAACCTTATAATTAGGCAAAATCTTTAATTAGAACCTTCAAATGTCGAACTTGAATAAATTTTTAAAGATAAATTAAGGATGAAAACCATCTTTTATCACTCCGCTACCTCATTAGTGGTTTAAGAAAATAATATATGTTAATTACCCTTGACTCTCAAGGTTTTTAATACAATAGGAAGTTAATTCTTGACAAAATAAATAAATAATCCCTAGTACATTTTCATTTTGGTACCGTGAGCCAAACCAATCGTGTACAATGTTTCTATTTGATGTACCGATTTTGGTTTTTGCAATCATTATGACTTCTAGGTTGGTGATGTGTACTTTCCCTTTACCACACACTACCCAAATCACTAAAATTCCTCAATTAATGCTTTTTCTTTCCATGTGTCAATTTGTAGTGTTTGGTATTCATTGGAAAATGGTTTGAAAATAAATCATATGATTTTTCGATAAAGGTGTTTCAGAATTTTTCATTAGAAATTATTTTATGTAGTGTCTGTTTTGTATAAAATTAAAAAACAAAAATTAAAATTAAAAAAAAAAAGATTTTCATGTTTTTTCTTTTAAATGAGAAAATAAAATAATTTTTTCATTTCGTTTTTTAAAATTTTTTACTTCAAATATGTTCATAAACACGCACAAACACTATTTCACTTTTTCTTATACTTAAATACATACCTCTAAAATCATAATTCCAAAACATATCTTGATATCATTCATAAAACATTTTCATTTCCATTACAAAATATCTTCCAAAATACTCTGGCTTAGTTCTTTTTTCTTTTTTCTCTTTTCCTTTTTCATTCGTTGTTGTAGTTTTTTTTTTTATTTTTATTTTTATTTTTTATGTTTATGCTATTAAGTAGGTTTGGTGGCAATAAAAAGATGACGTTGTGCTTCCGTGCCCTCATTATTAATATTATTATTTTCCATTTTAATTATTCTTACCCTTTACAAGTTCTCCCCACCAAAATTTCATCAAAAAAAAAAAAAGGAAAAAAAGGAAAAGTTCTTCCCACCAACCCCCTCTCCTTCCCCATCCCTTCCCTTCTGCCATTTGACCAGTAATTGCACGCCGCGTTTGAACACCTAAATCTGCCCCCAAAATAAATAAATAAAATAAAATAAAAATTTCATCCGACGTGTCAAAATCCTAACCTTCTAATCCAAAACACATCCAACGGCCACGCCTATCCTTCAACTAACACATCGGCCTACCCACCCAAACACTTAACGTCGACAACCCCCCCTTTCTATATAAACTACCTTGTTATCGGTGAACTAACTCAGGAAACATTTTCAGTACTCTCCCATTACCTGAAAATTTTCCTTTCCCGTCACCCAAACAGAAAAACAGAGAGAAAAAATAAATAAAAAGCAAAAAAAGCCTCTGCATTTACAGAGCTAGAAGTACATATATACACCAAATACTAAATCTTTTTTCACCTAGCTACCTCATTTTGTCTTCCTAGTTCAATTTCCTTATTGGGTTATTTTTTCATATTTTTTGCCTTTTTTCCATTTTCCGAGAAAAAAGATGGAATATTCTAAGGAAAACAGCAATGGGGACGCCGCATTCTGCATCAGTGGTACGGCGAGTACGGCAAATCATTGCCATGTAGATCCGCTGAACTGGTCGGCGGCTGCCGAGTCACTCAAGGGGAGCCACCTAGAGGAGGTCAAGCGCATGGTCAACGAGTACAGGAAGGCGGTGGTCCGCCTCGGCGGCGAGACCCTCACCATCGCTCAGGTGGCCGCCATCGCAGGCCAAGCCGCCGACAACGACGCGGTCCGTGTCGAGCTCGCCGAGTCGGCCCGGGCCGGGGTCAAGGCCAGCAGCGATTGGGTCATGGACAGCATGAACAAGGGCACGGACAGCTACGGTGTCACCACCGGGTTCGGTGCTACCTCCCACCGGAGAACCAAGCAAGGTGGTGCTCTTCAGAAGGAGCTCATCAGGTGATTATCATTATTTTTATTATTATTACTCTTTTCATACTTGTGATGTGATTTATTTTTAATTAATTGTGATGCTCGATATGAAATCCATGCTATAGTTTTCTGGACACAATTCTGGTCATCACTCCTGGTCGAAACTTAAGGAAATTGTAACGTAAGACTTGTGTTAACTATAAAAAAAAAAAAAAAAAAAAAAAAAAAAAAAAAAAAAAACAAATCGTTGGAAATAACCTGAAGACGGTACCAAGACTTGACCTTTTCTACAAATGAGGTAGGTGTTCAAGTTGTGGTAGGTGGGTTCTTAGTGGTATGACATATCTATATATATATATATTTTATATATGTGTAAATATATATATATATATATTTGTTTATTTATTACTGAATTAATTTTTGGTTGAAAAGTAGAGAAATGGACAATTTTTTAAAAAATTTAAGAAAGGGAAAAATCTCTCACCATACACTCTGCTTGCGGATCCAACGTGGACATTATCCAATGCTGCCATTAATGAATACACAATTTTTGTAGTATATATATACACTCCGTTTGGTAATTCAACTCAAATTTAAATTTTTTATTTCAATTTTATCTTTTTTAAAAAGTTAACAAAAATTATAATTAATTTTTAAAAAATCAACAAACTCCAATTTAAAAAATTTCAACTTCAACCGTAATACTAAACAGAGATATATAGCTTTGTTCTGTATATATATATTTATTATGTAGCTGTTTTTATGAGTTGAAACTGTTTAGTGCATTAAATCATGGTCCATACGACATTTATGAAATCCATGACATGATAATAAAGTGTGGAATTTTTAAAATGCAAATATTATGGAACCTATATTTAATTTGTCTGAGTGACTTCGTAACTGTGTTTTCTGATAAGAAATACATCCCAGTGGTCCATCATTCATTGTTCTAGCTTTTCGTAACGTTTCAATGGGTAGTCAGATTTTAGTAATAACAATAATAAATAAATAAATAATCATGGTATGAGCTGTATTTTTCTCTGATTTGGGATCCTTCGAGAAGATACTGCCACGTGTAGCTGCGAATTCTGTAAAAGATATTAGAAAATAAAAACAAAAATCATATCAACACGATACAATATTTCATCATTAGATCATAACTTAATAGAATTCGATTAAAATTCATCAGATTAAAACTATGTAACAAGCATGTAAGATGGGGTATTTTTCACGCACTACCAAAAAATTTTCTTAAAAGTATTTTTATATATTAGTAGCATAAATAATGTAATAATTATATCACAGTTCCAAGTTAATTAGTGGAAAATTAGACTTGACCTATTCCATTTACATGTATTTCTAACATTAGTTGGAAGTGATGACGGAGTTTTTGTCTTTAATATTTGTTTGAGCGTGCAATTTTTTTTTTCTTAAGAAACAAAAAATTATAATCGTTTCAAATGAAGGATAAAAAACACTCTGTTTCAATTATAGGTTAAATTTTATAGTTCGAATAATAAATTTAAATTTTTATGAGAGAAAATAACAGTTACAAAAAAGTTTAAAATGTGGATATAAAGAAAAGACTTGTTTTGTGTCCCATTTGACCCGACTTGGCTAAGTCGTTTGCAAGATATAATGAGGGAAACATGTCAATTGACTAGAATTGTGGAGGAAAATAATGCGATACTTCATGGCTTAGACTATACCGAGGGAACGAGGGAAAAAAGAAAAAAAAGAAAAAGAGAAAGATAAAAATGGAACTAGACTTGTTAAAAACTAGTTGTACTTGGTTGATCTTGCATTCAATAGAATTGATGTCTGTTTTTTTAGGGAAATATTTACGCCTATATTTATGACTTTTTTTTTTTTTTTTTGCTTTTTTTTTTTTTCTTCTATTTCGTTATCCCGAGGATTACTTGCCTCATTCATAGAGTTTAAAATGCTCGATAGAGTTATTAATGAAAGGCTCACCTAACCCAACAATATTAATTAATGAACTTTTTCTATTTTTGGAAAATAATTCATTGAGTTGAGGGAACTTTATGTTTTTGAACTTGTTAAATCTTTATATTTCGATTCAATCATATGACTTGAAAATTTCTAAAATTGTGGTGTTTGTGTTCTCAACTTATTGCATGTTTTTTTTTTTTTTTTTTTTCCTTTTATATTTGAGTCACGTCTAAACGAATTTTGTTCATGCAGATTCTTGAACGCCGGAATCTTCGGGAACGGAACGGAATCATGCCACACGTTGCCGCACTCGGCGACGAGGGCTGCAATGCTCGTGAGGATCAACACCCTCCTCCAAGGCTACTCCGGCATCCGCTTTGAGATCTTGGAGGCCATAACCAAGCTCCTCAACCACAACATCACCCCATGCCTCCCTCTCCGTGGAACCATCACTGCCTCGGCCGACTTGGTCCCACTCTCCTACATTGCCGGGCTCCTAACGGGCCGGCCCAACTCCAAGGCCGTCGGGCCCAAGGGGGAGCTACTCACCCCGACCGAGGCCTTTAAACAGGCCCAAATCGAGTCCGACTTCTTCGAGCTCCAGCCCAAGGAGGGCCTCGCTCTAGTGAACGGGACCGCGGTCGGGTCGGGCCTAGCATCCGTCGTCCTCTTCGAGGCCAACATCCTCGCCGTCCTCTCGGAGATCCTATCGGCGATCTTCGCTGAGGTGATGCTCGGAAAGCCCGAGTTCACGGACCACTTGACCCACAAGCTCAAGCACCACCCAGGCCAGATTGAGGCCGCGGCCATAATGGAGCACATCTTGGAAGGAAGCTCCTACATCAAACATGCCCAAAAGGTCCACGAAATGGACCCATTACAGAAGCCGAAACAGGACCGGTACGCCCTCAGAACATCTCCCCAATGGCTGGGCCCACAGATCGAGGTCATCAGATCAGCGACGAAGATGATCGAGCGAGAGATCAACTCCGTAAACGACAACCCTCTGATCGACGTTTCTAGAAACAAGGCCTTACATGGCGGAAACTTCCAGGGGACTCCGATTGGGGTTTCCATGGACAACACTCGCTTGGCTCTGGCCTCGATCGGGAAATTAATCTTCGCGCAATTCTCCGAGCTCGTCAACGACTTCTACAACAACGGACTGCCGTCGAATCTCTCCGGCGGGAGGAATCCGAGCTTGGATTATGGATTCAAAGGAGCCGAAATCGCCATGGCTTCGTACTGCTCCGAGCTCCAATTTCTGGCGAATCCGGTGACGAACCACGTCCAGAGCGCCGAACAGCACAACCAGGATGTGAACTCTCTTGGACTGATCTCATCGCGGAAGACCGCCGAGGCCGTCGAGATCTTGAAGCTGATGTCGTCGACTTTCATGGTGGCGCTCTGCCAGGCGGTGGATCTGAGGCACCTGGAGGAGAATCTGAAGAGCACGGTGAAGAACGCCGTGAGCCAGATCGCGAAGCGTGTGCTGACGACGGGACCGAACGGCGAGCTCCACCCGTCGAGGTTCTGCGAGAAGGACCTCCTGACGGTCGTCGATCGCGAGGACGTCTTCGCGTACATCGACGATCCGTGCAGCGCCACGTACCCGCTGATGCAGAAGCTGAGGCAGGTCCTGGTAGAGCACGCGCTCAACAACGGTGAGGTCGAGGCGGTCCCGAGCAGCTCGATCTTCCAGAAGATCGCGGCATTCGAGGCCGAGATCAAGGCGGTGCTGCCGAAGGAGGTGGAGAGCGCGAGGATCGACGTAGAGAACGGGAAGCCGGCGATTCCGAACAGGATCACGGAGTGCCGGTCGTACCCGATCTACAAGCTTCTGAGGGAGGAGTTGGGGACGGAGTTCTTGACCGGAGAGAAGGTCCGGTCACCGGGAGAAGAGTGCGACAAGGTGTTCACGGCAATGTGCCAAGGGAAGCTCATCGATCCGATTCTGGATTGCTTGAAGGAGTGGAACGGAGCTCCGATTCCGATCAACTAAGATGAAGGACGACCAAGAAAAAGGGGAGAAAAAAAAAATTCATGTATGTTTTTTTCTTCTTTTAATTTTATTTGTGTAATTTTGTTTACTGGGTTTTGTTGGTAAGAGACTGAAAAATCCTGTAAAGAAAAAAACGTTGTTGTATCAAGGTGAAAGTTCTTTCTTTTTTATTTTTATTTTTATATTATCTCATATTTTTCAAAATGTATTTTGTAATATAGAACGAAAATTAATACAAAGCCTCTTTTTTCTTCTTGTTCTTCTTCTTTTTTTTTTTTTTTTTTCTCTCCGTACCTCTGGTTACGTTTCTGGGTTATTATTGCATGCACTCTATTCCCTTTAACTTTTCCTATTTTGCAAAAAGGGCCCTTTAAACTTTCAAGTTTGTTGATTAATCCTTTAAATTTGTCAAACCGTTACGATGTTGCCCAAACTGGTAACATTGTTTAAATTGGTGACGGATTAAAGGGATTAGTCGTCAAAATTACAGTTTAAGGGGTGATTTGTCAAAACTTGAAAAGTAATTTAAAGCACAATGTGTCAAAGCATAAAAATTCAACCTTTTTTTTCTAGCAAAATAGAGAATAAAAAATACTACTGTTTTTTTTTTTTTTTTTTGGGTAAAATATAAAAAATTCTACCTTTCTCATTACCAAATATCAGTACTACCTTTTTTTTTTTTTGGCTTCAAACTACTACTTTTAATAGGCATATATCAACTGATTTGTGGTTGTCAATACCCAAAAACAAAAAAACAAAAAACAAACAATAGTTGTATGTTCGTTGTATAATTTGAAAAAGGAAAAGAGAAAAGGACAACATATGTTTCTCCTAGCAACTCAATCAATACAAATTAGTAGTTCTAAAAACCAACCAAATGTGGGCACTTTTATTGTTTGAATCAGGGCATAGGCTGTTGAGATTTGAGATAATTATTAAATATTTTTATTGTAATTATCTTTCATGAATCTTTCTGTATTTAAAAGTGATTAATTATAATATAGACGTGAATGGATCGTATTACTTGGTTACAAGAGATCTCTTAATCTATATATTTTTAAGGCTTTTTTGTACTAATATGCTCTGAATTTATAGCATAATTATAATTTGTACCATAAATTTTTATTTTGACAATTTATACTATGATATACCCTTCATTTATTTATTTTTATTATTTGAGAAAGTAGCCTCTTTTGTGTCTAATCATGCTTTTAGCTTTAGATTAATTGCACTTCAATTCTTATTAGAAAATAGTTTAAGCAACTATGACATGAAGATAATGATATTTAAGGTGGGGAAAAAAAAAGCAAGAGTAGAACAAATATTCTTTAACACCCCCTTTCTGGTTTGTTTAATGATTGTTAAATGGTTATATATGCTGAACAGTTCAAATTCATAGATTTTGTTTGTTTTCTCTCTCTCTTTCTTCTTCTTCTTTTTTTTTTTTTTTTTTTTTTTTTTTTTTTTGTAGCTGACTTTTTAGTGGAATTGTTCACATTATAACTTGTCGGCACAGGATTATTGGATGAGATTTTCCATCCCCACCAAACTTCTTGGTAGGATGGAGTAGGTGAAGCATATATATACAACATACATGTATATTTATATATGCTTCACCTACCACATATATAGTCTCACTCAATAATGATCACAAGTAAAATGTTTGCATAAAGTAGGTAAGTGAGACATTGATTTTTTAAAATTTTAATTTTATTTTTAACTTTTTTTTTCCAAAATATCCCACACTCACACTAGTGTCGTCATCTACTAGTTTTATCATGATTTTTTTGTTTCTTATTTTTTCACCAAAATAAAATCCTTGCTCTTGACATCTTCAATTAATTAGCAAAAATAAATGAAACAAATACATGATTACATTCTATTATGGGAACGATTCAAAAGTCAATATATCTAAACGAGAAGGTATATACTCTCTGTCACAATGAATTCTAACCTAAAATTTTGCTAGTTTTCCTAAAATAACATGCAATCACAATATCTGTTAAAAAATATATATAAAAAAAAAAGAAGCGAAAAACAAAGGTAAAAATTAAAAATAAAAATAAAGGTACTTTTATTGACAAACCTCTTTTAACTCGTCACATCTCTTTTCTAAACGCATACCTTGTTTAAACTTAAAATAATTAAACTTACTTATTACACACCTACGCACCCTTATATTTCCAAAATTATCCCTAATTATTTTCATTAAAAAATTACTATTTCACTTCAAATTTCTGTATACACCTACTTTTGTGTTTTTATTTATTTTGATATTCTACTTTAATAATATATAGAAACGTCTAGAATATGTATACACTTTCTTTCTTTCTTTTTTAATTTTGATATTCTACTTTGATTTAAAAAAAAAAAAAAAGATTTTGCAAAAGAAAGGTAAAAAAAAATATTATCCTGTTTATATACACCCCAAACAATCAATTACCAAACTGTAGATCTAAAATTTACAGGCAAAAAAAGAAGGCAGAGGAAAAAGCATTAAGAAAAATACCTATAAGATATTTGAAAAAGAAGCCAATTAATCTTCTTTTTTTTTTTTTTTTTGGCGTGGTAGTACATGAACAAATTATATTATATTATATACATATACTAAAGGAAAGGGGTGTTTTACTGTTCTTTGAACAGTAATTCACAGTGCTCCCTTCTACTTTCCCTCTGTTTTTTCCGCCCAATGAACAGTAATGCACAGTACTCCACAGTGCAATTACGTTTTTATCCTTCTGATGTGTTGCTTGCCGGGTTAGCCTTCACAGTGAATGGACGATTCTACCCCTCAACTGCTGTGAAGACGCATTTGCCCTTGATTCCTTGCCTGCTGATCTTTATTTGTACAGTGACTAGACGATAATGCCCTCCACTCCTTATTTGCCGCCTGGACTTTTCCCCTTCCCTCTTCTGCCGCCCATTGTCTTTTCTATGCTCTCTCTCTACTGTTTTGTACTCAGCCTTTTTCTCTCTCTACTATTCTCTCTCTCCTTCTCCTTCTTCGAAGCTCTGCTTTCTCAGACTCTTTCTCTCTCTACTGTTCTGCCTATCTCCTTCTCCTTCTTCGAAGCTTTGCTTCTCGAGGCCCTATTTCTTTCTTGGTTACTGCATTGGGAAGTCTATTTGCTGTTTCCTCTTCTCTCTTCTGCCGCCCATTTTCTTTTCTGTTTCTCTCTCTATTTTAAATTTTTTTGTTTTTTTTTCTCTTTACCTTTCTGTGTTTCTCTTTCTTCTTCTTCGAAGTTTTCCTCTGTAAAGGCCTGTTTTTCCCTTCGATTTTTTATTTTCACTGTTGATTATGTTCATCCATTTTGTGTCTCTATATTTTATGTTTTATTTCTCTTTCTCTCTCTCTTTACTGCTTTGGTGTTCAAGCCCTAGATTTTGGGGTTGTTTTGTAGTGTTGGTCGATTGTTCTCTTTTTGTTGGTTTGGGTTTGTATAGTTGATGGTTTTCTCCGTTTGGTTGGAAGTTTGATTTTTGCCAAGTGTTCTTGCTCCTTTTTTTTTTTTTTTGGTTGTTTTGTAGTGTTGGTCGATTGTTCTCTTTTTGTTGGTTTGGGTTTGTATAGTTGATGGTTTTCTCCGTTTAGTTGGAAGTTTGATTTTTGCCAAGTGTTCTTGCTCCTTTTTTTTTTTTTGTTTTTTCCTTCCTCATATTTTTTTCCTTTTGGATATTTTTGCATAAGTTTTGGTACTAGAATTTTTGAGATGGTCAGTTTTGGTTTTTGTTTCCCCCCCCCCCCTGTAGCTGAGTTTTTTGAGATGGTCAGTTTTGGTTTTTGTTTTTTTTTCCCCCCTGTAGCTGGAAACTTTATTTTTGGGATTTTTCCTTTGGGAGGAGGGGGGGTGGCGGCTCTTGAATGAATGTTGTTGTTGCGTTCTCTTTATTTCATTCTGTTGGCTTGGTAAATTTTTATTTTGGATTTTCCCTCGCTTTCTCCGACTTCTCTTTTTTTAATGTACATTTTTTTTCCCTCCTGGTGGGCGAGGCAGGGGGGGTGTTGAGGGTGTACATTGTAATGTTTATTGTGTTGTTTTGTGGTTCATTATTGTTTAGCTGATAAAGACTTTGCCTATGATGGTGAGAAGAGCTTATTTAGTATTTGGTAATGTTTATTGTGTTGTTTTGTGGTTTATTATTTTTTAACTGATAAAGACTTTGCCTATGATGGTGAGAAGAGCTTATTTACTATTCGGTTTCTTGCATGAAATGAACTTCATTTCACTGTTGTGGTTGATGATGTTTCAGCAGAGAGATGGAGGTGTTGGGTGTTATTGAATGATTTCGTCTTTATCATGGCTTCATTAGTTTTTACTCTTTTTTTCCCTTTTTTTTTTGTTGCTTCGTTTTGGTATAAGAGCAATAGAAAATGTAGTTCTGACGATTATGGTAGTTCATCTGAGCATGACTCAAACAAAATTTGCCGACAGCATCAGTCAAAAACTTTTAAAGTGCAAATTAGCTTTGCTGGAAAAAATCCCATGCAAGCAATTGCAAATGCTCTGCGAGGTCAAGAATCTGAGAACTCCCAAGAGGCGTTAAGAGTGTTGGATATCATATTAAGGTAATATGCATGCAGTGTGTGCGTGATTGTGTTTTATCTTTTCAAATTTTTCATTTTTTAGAACTCCCAAGAGGCGTTAAGAGTGTTGGATATCATATTAAGGCAATATGCATGCAGTGTGTGAGTGATTGTGTTTTATCTTTTCGAATGTTTCGTTTTTGCCATCATTGTTGGTTGTGTTTTGTTTTTCGAAATTTTTATCAGATTTTAGTTTGCCTTTTTAGTCTTGGAAGATTTTTCCTTTTTATTATTATGAGTATTGTTTAATTAGTTTTTTTCGTTTTCCAAAACAAAGGCAGAGTAAAAAATGGAAATAAAATATTTGGTATCTTGAAATTCTCCTTTTGCTTGGGTTTATTCGATTTTGGTATTGTTTCCCCTGTTTTGTTTTTATTTATTTTTTCTGAGTGGTTTTTGCAGATTGGGATACAATGCTCATAGAATGGAGAACTACACGCATGGAGAGGAACATTGAGTATAGTTTGTGTCTTGATTCTTAAATATGTAATTTTTTGCTTTTTTCCCTCCCCGGGTAGAATTTCTCTGAATTTCTTTGCAATTTTGATATAATTGGCTTGGTGTGTGTGATGTTTTGTTATGATGATTTTTTATTTTGTTTTAAGGAATCAGTGAGAACTTTAATAACTGTGGTATGTGGTGATATAGTTAGATTCGAGCTAATTCGCAAATGTTTTTACTATTTAGTTGTGTGTTTATGATTACAGCTTTCAAAATCTGTCTTTCACATTTAATGCTTTTATATTATCTGTTTTTTATTCGGTCTGTTGTAATTGTGTGATTTGTTAGGGGTTTTTAGGTTACTGTTCATCATAACCCTGATTGACCTTTTTCCCGGCTGGACTTCTGTCATTAATGCAAGTAATTATGTTGATTTTTTTTGGCTTATCTGTTCTGTCCAAGTACTTTTCCTCACCGTCTTTGTTTCTTCCATTTAACTCTCTTTTATAAACAACATTTGTTCATTTATTGTTTCATTCGTTCTCTTCACTATTAATGCTTATGTAAAATCCTCCTTAACTGTTTTGTTCTGAGTCTTCATTTATTTTCGTTGAAGCCTGCTCTGTTATGTTATCCAGGTACTGTGTTTATTTAAGATTTTTAATCAGTTTTGACTGCTCTTTTCATTTTATATATTGTAAATAGTTTGTTTGTTGGTTTTTTATTGAGTTATATATTATATCAATATGTTTGTTATGATGATGATAATGTTGTAAACAGATGTAATTTTTTTCCCATTGTGGTTTTTTTCTCTTCTGTCTTTTTTTTTTTTTTGGCCGTTTTCTGTCACAATTTTACTGATTTCTATTCTACTCCTCTTTTTTCTTCTTTTTTTCGTTTTTCTTTTGTTTTCGTCCTTCTTCGCTTCTCCCTCTTTGTTGGTGTAAATATTTTTAACAATAAGTATTGGACCACAGTTTTTATATGCTATGATGATCTCTGTTTAACTCTGTAATGATGCATATACCAGATTCCTTTTTTAATTTGGTATATGATGTTGAATATGGTATTATCGATTGTATATATTGCATAAACTATTTAACCATCTTTACGGTTGCCGTGGGTGTTTGGAAGTTTGTGTTCACTTTGTTTTTGTCATTCTGTCATAGCGTTCATATTATATAATTATGTTTCTATACTATTGCAATATTTTGAAACTATTTTCCCTGTTTTTATCTATAATGATCATTTCTGCTATTCTATTTGTTCTCTCTGTTTGGGGAAAACATTTGTAAACCTTCTATCCTTTTTTTTTTCCCCCTTTTTTCTTTTTTTGTTTTGGACACATTTCCAAACATCACACTTGGTAGCTGTGGAAGATGATGTTGAATTGTATTATGGTTAGCATTAATAGATAATATAAATGAGATCTGAGCATAATATTAAATATATTATAAAAATTGTTTTATCATTTTTTGTAATATATATATATTTATGTATGTTTGTGTATTTAGTTATGTATTTAGATTAGTCTATATCATAGTCTAATGTATATTTGAGTTTCTGTGTTTTTATGATGTTTATGGTTGTTATTATCCTTCTCTGATTCCCGTTTTTTGTTGGTGTCAATATATTTAACAAAAAGTTTTGGCTCACACTTTTTATATGCTATGATGATCTCTGTTTACCTGTGCAATGATGTATATACTAGATATGTTTTTTAATTTGGTATATGATGCTGAATATGATATTATCGACTGTATATGTTACATATACTATATGATCATCTTTAAGGTTGCCGTGGGTGTTTAGGATTTTGTGTTGAATTTGTTTTTCTCATTCTGTAATGGCATTCATATTGTATAATTTTATTTCCATACTATTGTAATTTTTTCAAACTGTTTTTTAACTTTTTATTTGCAATGAGTATTTTTGCTTTTCTATTTATTGTGTTTGTTTGAGAAAACGTTTGTAAAGTCTGCATCCGTTTTTTTTTTTTCTTCCTCTTTTTTTTATTTGTATGGATACATTTCTTTCCACTAATTCTCAGATGGATTACCATGACCGGCAATAGTACAGTTTGTAAAATTGATAATATATTAATAGATATGTATTTACTGTTTTGCCCTCCTTTCCCTGCCTACCGGATGGGGTTCCACAGCAAAAGGGCGATTTTGCACACGCCATGGTGTGAAGACAGTTTTGCCCCTCACTCCTTGCCTGCCGGTGACTATTGGTATAGTGTATGGATGACTTTGCCCTCCAAATCCTAATTTCCCCTTTCTCCTTCCTGCTGCCGCCCATTGTCTCTTGCCCTTTCTCTCTCTATTTTTTTTTTTTCCTTGCTTTTTCTCTCTCTGCCGTTCTCTCTCTTTCTCATGTTCTTGGAATTTTTGCTCTCCAAACCCTATCTCTCCCTTTCTCTTCTACCTTTCACCGCCGATTATGCTCCTTGATTTTGTGTTTGTGTATTTTATATTTCCCTTCTCTCTCTCTCTACTGCTCTGTTTCTCTTTGTCTTCTTCTTCTTTGGATTTTTGGCATCCAAACCCTCGATTTTGGGGTTCTTTTGCACTGATGGTCGATCATTTTGTGTTTGTTGGTTTCGGTTTGTATTGTTCATGGTTTTTTTCGTTTGATTGTGTTTGTTCTCTCAAGATTTGGAAGTTCGGTTTTTGTTCATTGTTCTTGGAATTTTTTTTTTTTGGAATGTTTTTTCTTTCGAAAACTTTTGAGTGATTTTTTCTATTGGGTTTTGTTTATTTCATTTTTTTGCAATGCTCACTTTTGATTTTTGATTTTTTGTTCCCCTATCTCCGAACCCTAATTTTTTAATGCTGCATTATTTTTTTTTCGCCCAGATGTTTTTTATGTTGAAAGTGTAGATACTCATCCTTATTGTGTTGTTTTATCCTTTAATGTTGTTTTCGTTACGATTTTTTTTTTTTTTTTTTGCCTCAGATTTTGGGGGTTTTGGTTTGGGAACCCTAATTTTTTATCGAGGGTTTTTCCCCCTTTTTTTTCCCTCTCGGTACAGTATTTGTGGTGGGAGTATAAATTTTTTTTCGGATTATTAATTTTTCCCTCTCGGAACCCTATTTTTGTTTTGGACCGTTTTCTCTCTCTTTTTTTTTTTTTTCCCTTTTTTGTGTTCGGTACATTTTTTGTGGAGCAAGTGTTGGTGTTAGTATTGAATATGTTGTTTTTTGCATTCATTGTTGTTTTGCTTTGGTTTTTTTTTCGTTTTCTCAGTCTTGGCTTTTGATCTTTACCCTTGAAACGGTTCTTCTTTTTTTTATTTTGCATATTTTTTCATCTGTGTTTTTTCATTTTTTCAAACAAAGGTAGACTGAGTAACGTAAACAAGAGATTGGGTATGGGATATTGAAGAATTTTTTTTTTTTTGGGTTTATTTCGGTATTGTTTCCGGTTTTTTTGCTTTTGTTCATTTTTTTATTGGTTTCTGCAGATTGGCATAAAAACGGTGACGAAATGGACAAATGCAACTATGAAGAGGAACGTTGAAGATTTTTTCTCGCTTGATTTCTAAATCTGTAATTTTTTTTCCTTTTTCTCCTCGGGTAATATTTTGTTGGTTTTTTTAGCGATTTTGATATAATTCGTTTACCGTGTGTGATGTTTTGTTATCATGTTTTTTTATTCTGTTTTAAGCATTTGGTAAAAAATTTACTAATTGTAGTATATGATCATTTAGTTTGATTCAAACCAGGTTTTAAATTTTTTACTCTTTAGTTATGTGGTTATAATTACAGTTTTTGAAAGCTGTCTTTAACATTTAATGCTTTTATATTATATGTTTTTTTTCCCTGTTGTAATTTTGTGGTTTGTTAGATGGCTGTATGTTACTGTTCATCACTACTTTGACTGAGATATCTTCCCGATTACACCTCTGTCATTAATGCAACTCATTATGTAAATTTTTTTTCCCTTATCTGTTATCTCCAAAAAATTCGTGCCTCTTTCTTCCACCGACTTTTCTCATTTACTTAACTCTCTTTTATAAACAAATTCTTTCCATTTATTGTTTCACCCCTGTCCTGCACTATTAAAACTTCTGTAAAATCGTCTTAACTGCTTTGGTTTGAATCCTATTTGCCTCCTGTCTAAACCTGCTCTGTTATCCAGGTACTATGTTTATTTAAGACTTTTAATTAGTCTTCATTGCCGTTTTCATTTTGTATGTTGTTAGTAGTTGGTTTCTCAGTTTTCCAGTTGATTTACATATTCTGTCAATATGTTTATTATTATGATAATATTGTAAAGGGATTGAATTTTTTTATTGTCTGTTTTTTTCCCCTCTGTTTTTTTGTTTTTCTCGCTGTTTTTTTTCCCTTTGCCATTTTATGTTCTCACAATGTATACAGTTGTTTCTCTTTTATGTATAAATGTTCTATAAATATTATTCAAACAGGTTATATGATTATGTTATATATGATAAGTTGATTATTTTGTATTGTGTTTCTTCTTCTTCTTTTTTTTCTTCCTTTCTCCTATTCTGATTTGCGTGTTCTGTTGGTCTAAATATTTTTACCAAAAAGTTTTGAATCATAGTTTTTATATGCTATGATGATCTCTATTTAACTATAAAATAATGAATATACCAGATTTCTTCTTTAATTTGGTCTATGATGCTGAATATGGTATTATTGATAGCATATGTTATATAAACTGTTTGACCATCTTTTACTGTTGCCGTGGGTGTTTGGGATTTGTGTTAAATTTGATTTTGTTACTATACAATAGTATTCATTATATATTGCTGATTTCATACTATTGTAATATTTTAAAAGTTTTCTGCCTTTTTTTATCTATTGGTACTACTTTTCCTATTTGCTTTCTCTTTGTTCTCTCTCTGTTTGATGAAAACATTTCTAACCCCTACCCCCCGGTTTTTTTGTTCCTTTTTTTTTTTTAACACATTCCCAAATATCTTACTTGGTAGCTATTAAAGATGCTGCTGAATTGTATTATGGTTATCATTAATGGATGTTATTAATGAGATCTAAGCATAATATAAAATGTTTTAAAAAAATTTTATGTTAGTTTTTTGTAGTATATATGTTTATGTATATGTATGTATTTGGTTATATATTTAGATTACTTATATAATTAAGTATAATACACATTTAGCATTCTGTTTTTTCATTATTTATTATTATTATTATTATTATTCTAAGTTAATTTGTTGTTTTATACTTGGATTTTTTCCTTGGCTTTTTTTTTTCCCTATTACCCGAGGAGTTTTTTTTTTCAGTATATTGTTGTAATATTTAAATTTATTATAACAATTTTTGTATTTAAATAATTTTATGATTAGAAATTATTGTAATTTTGATTGTATGGTTTAAGTTTTTTTATTAAGTAATTCCATACAAAAAAAAAAAACTGATTTCTCAAAGTTATTGTAAATATATTACCTTCCTTAATTAACTACACTTAATGTAAATTATTTATTCTCATAATTTTTTTTTAACTTTTTTTTGCTGCTACCGTGCAACGCACGGGCATTAGGCTCGTACATATACTAAAGGAAAGGGGTGTTTTACTGTTCTTTGAACAGTAATTCACAGTGCTCCCTTCTACTTTCCCTCTGTTTTTTCCGCCCAATGAACAGTAATGCACAGTACTCCACAGTGCAATTACGTTTTTATCCTTCTGATGTGTTGCTTGCCGGGTTAGCCTTCACAGTGAATGGGCGATTCTACCCCTCAACTGCTGTGAAGACGCATTTGCCCTTGATTCCTTGCCTGCTGATCTTTATTTGTACAGTGACTAGACGATAATGCCCTCCACTCCTTATTTGCCGCCTGGACTTTTCCCCTTCCCTCTTCTGCCGCCCATTGTCTTTTCTATGCTCTCTCTCTACTGTTTTGTACTCAGCCTTTTTCTCTCTCTACTATTCTCTCTCTCCTTCTCCTTCTTCGAAGCTCTGCTTTCTCAGACTCTTTCTCTCTCTACTGTTCTGCCTATCTCCTTCTCCTTCTTCGAAGCTTTGCTTCTCGAGGCCCTATTTCTTTCTTGGTTACTGCATTGGGAAGTCTATTTGCTGTTTCCTCTTCTCTCTTCTGCCGCCCATTTTCTTTTCTGTTTCTCTCTCTATTTTAAATTTTTTGTTTTTTTTTCTCTTTACCTTTCTGTGTTTCTCTTTCTTCTTCTTCGAAGTTTTCCTCTGTAAAGGCCTGTTTTTCCCTTCGATTTTTTATTTTCACTGTTGATTATGTTCATCCATTTTGTGTCTCTATATTTTATGTTTTATTTCTCTTTCTCTCTCTCTTTACTGCTTTGGTGTTCAAGCCCTAGATTTTGGGGTTGTTTTGTAGTGTTGGTCGATTGTTCTCTTTTTGTTGGTTTGGGTTTGTATAGTTGATGGTTTTCTCCGTTTGGTTGGAAGTTTGATTTTTGCCAAGTGTTCTTGCTCCTTTTTTTTTTTTTTGGTTGTTTTGTAGTGTTGGTCGATTGTTTCTCTTTTTGTTGGTTTGGGTTTGTATAGTTGATGGTTTTCTCCGTTTAGTTGGAAGTTTGATTTTGCCAAGTGTTCTTGCTCCTTTTTTTTTTTTGTTTTTTCCTTCCTCATATTTTTTTCCTTTTGGATATTTTTGCATAAGTTTTGGTACTAGAATTTTTGAGATGGTCAGTTTTGGTTTTGTTTCCCCCCCCCCCCCTGTAGCTGAGTTTTTTGAGATGGTCAGTTTTGGTTTTTGTTTTTTTTTCCCCCCTGTAGCTGGAAACTTTATTTTTGGGATTTTTCCTTTGGGAGGAGGGGGGGTGGCGGCTCTTGAATGAATGTTGTTGTTGCGTTCTCTTTATTTCATTCTGTTGGCTTGGTAAATTTTTATTTTGGATTTTCCTCGCTATCCTCCGACTTCTCTTTTTTAATGTACATTTTTTCCCTCCTGGTGGGCGAGGCAGGGGGGGTGTTTGAGGGTGTACATTGTAATGTTTATTGTGTTTTTTGTGGTTCATTATTGTTTAGCTGATAAAGACTTTGCCTATGATGGTGAGAAGAGCTTATTTAGTATTTGGTAATGTTTATTGTGTTGTTTGTGGTTGTTATTATTTTTTAACTGATAAAGACTTTGCCTATGATGGTGAGAAGAGCTTATTTACTATTCGGTTTTCTTGCATGAAATGAACTTCATTTCACTGTTGTGGTTGATGATGTTTCAGCAGAGAGATGGAGGTGTTGGGTGTTATTGAATGATTTCGTCTTTATCATGGCTTCATTAGTTTTTACTCTTTTTTTCCCTTTTTTTTTTGTTGCTTCGTTTTGGTATAAGAGCAATAGAAAATGTAGTTCTGACGATTATGGTAGTTCATCTGAGCATGACTCAAACAAAATTTGCCGACAGCATCAGTCAAAACTTTTAAAGTGCAAATTAGCTTTGCTGGAAAAAATCCCATGCAAGCAATTGCAAATGCTCTGCGAGGTCAAGAATTTGAGAACTCCCAAGAGGCGTTAAGAGTGTTGGATATCATATTAAGGTAATATGCATGCAGTGTGTGCGTGATTGTGTTTTATCTTTTCAAATTTTTCATTTTTTAGAACTCCCAAGAGGCGTTAAGAGTGTTGGATATCATATTAAGGCAATATGCATGCAGTGTGTGAGTGATTGTGTTTTATCTTTTCGAATGTTTCGTTTTTGCCATCATTGTTGGTTGTGTTTTTGTTTTTCGAAATTTTTATCAGATTTTAGTTTGCCTTTTAGTCTTGGAAGATTTTTCCTTTTTATTATTATGAGTATTGTTTAATTAGTTTTTTTCGTTTCCAAACAAAGGCAGAGTAAAAAATGGAAATAAAATATTTGGTATCTTGAAATTCTCCTTTTGCTTGGGTTTATTCGATTTGGTATTGTTTCCCCTGTTTTGTTTTTATTTATTTTTTCTGAGTGGTTTTTGCAGATTGGGATAACAATGCTCATAGAATGGAGAACTACACGCATGGAGAGGAACATTGAGTATAGTTTGTGTCTTGATTCTTAAATATGTAATTTTTTGCTTTTTTCCCTCCCCGGGTAGAATTTCTCTAAATTTCTTTGCAATTTTGATATAATTGGCTTGGTGTGTGTGATGTTTTGTTATGATGATTTTTTATTTTGTTTTAAGGAATCAGTGAGAACTTTAATAACTGTGGTATGTGGTGATATAGTTAGATTCGAGCTAATTCGCAAATGTTTTTACTATTTAGTTGTGTGTTTATGATTACAGCTTTCAAAATCTGTCTTTCACATTTAATGCTTTTATATTATCTGTTTTTTATCCGGTCTGTTGTAATTGTGTGATTTGTTAGGGGTTTTTAGGTTACTGTTCATCATAACCCTGATTGACCTTTTTCCCGGCTGGACTTCTGTCATTATTGCAAGTAATTATGTTCATTTTTTTTGGCTTATCTGTTCTGTCCAAGTACTTTCCTCACCGTCTTTGTTTCTTCCATTTAACTCTCTTTTATAAACAACATTTGTTCATTTATTGTTTCATTCGTTCTCTTCACTATTAATGCTTATGTAAAATCCTCCTTAACTGTTTTGTTCTGAGTCTTCATTTATTTTCGTTGAAGCCTGCTCTGTTATGTTATCCAGGTACTGTGTTTATTTAAGATTTTTAATCAGTTTTGACTGCTCTTTTCATTTTATATATTGTAAATAGTTTGTTTGTTGGTTTTTTATTGAGTTATATATTATATCAATATGTTTGTTATGATGATGATAATGTTGTAAACAGATGTAATTTTTTTCCCATTGTGGTTTTTTTCTCTTCTGTCTTTTTTTTTTTTTTGGCCGTTTTCTGTCACAATTTTACTGATTTCTATTCTACTCCTCTTTTTCTTCTTTTTTTCGTTTTTCTTTTGTTTTCGTCCTTCTTCGCTTCTCCCTCTTTGTTGTGTAAATATTTTTAACAATAAGTATTGGACCACAGTTTTTATATGCTATGATGATCTCTGTTTAACTCTATAATGATGCATATACCAGATTCCTTTTTTAATTTGGTATATGATGTTGAATATGGTATTATCGATTGTATATATTGCATAAACTATTTAACCATCTTTACGGTTGCCGTGGGTGTTTGGAAGTTTGTGTTCACTTTGTTTTTGTCATTCTGTCATAGCGTTCATATTATATAATTATGTTTCTATACTATTGCAATATTTTGAAACTATTTTCCCTGTTTTATCTATAATGATCATTTCTGCTATTCTATTTGTTCTCTCTGTTTGGGGAAAACATTTGTAAACCTTCTATCCTTTTTTTTTTCCCCCTTTTTTCTTTTTTTGTTTTGGACACATTTCCAAACATCACACTTGGTAGCTGTGGAAGATGATGTTGAATTGTATTATGGTTAGCATTAATAGATAATATAAATGAGATCTGAGCATAATATTAAATATATTATAAAAATTGTTTTATCATTTTTGTAATATATATATATTTAGTATGTTTGTGTATTAGTTATGTATTTAGATTAGTCTATATCATAGTCTAATGTATATTTGAGTTTCTGTGTTTTTATGATGTTTATGGTTGTTATTATCCTTCTCTGATTCCCGTTTTTTGTTGGTGTCAATATATTTAACAAAAGGTTTGGCTCACACTTTTTATATGCTATGATGATCTCTGTTTACCTGTGCAATGATGTATATACTAGATATGTTTTTTAATTTGGTATATGATGCTGAATATGATATTATCGACTGTATATGTTACATATACTATATGATCATCTTTAAGGTTGCCGTGGGTGTTTAGGATTTTGTGTTGAATTTGTTTTTCTCATTCTGTAATGGCATTCATATTGTATAATTTTATTTCCATACTATTGTAATTTTTTCAAACTGTTTTTTAACTTTTTATTTGCAATGAGTATTTTTGCTTTCTATTTATTGTGTTTGTTTGAGAAAACGTTTGTAAAGTCTGCATCCGTTTTTTTTTTTCTTCCTCTTTTTTTTATTTGTATGGATACATTTCTTTCCACTAATTCTCAGATGGATTACCATGAACCGGCAATAGTACAGTTTGTAAAATTGATAATATATTAATAGATATGTATTTACTGTTTTGCCCTCCTTTCCCTGCCTACCGGATGGGGTTCCACAGCAAAAGGGCGATTTTGCACACGCCATGGTGTGAAGACAGTTTTGCCCCTCACTCCTTGCCTGCCGGTGACTATTGGTATAGTGTATGGATGACTTTGCCCTCCAAATCCTAATTTCCCCTTTCTCCTTCCTGCTGCCGCCCATTGTCTCTTGCCCTTTCTCTCTCTATTTTTTTTTCCTTGCTTATTCTCTCTCTGCCGTTCTCTCTCTTTCTCATGTTCTTGGAATTTTTGCTCTCCAAACCCTATCTCTCCCTTTCTCTTCTACCTTTCACCCGCCGATTATGCTCCTTGATTTTGTGTTTGTGTATTTTATATTTCCCTTCTCTCTCTCTCTACTGCTCTGTTTCTCTTTGTCTTCTTCTTCTTTGGATTTTTGGCATCCAAACCCTCGATTTGGGGTTCTTTTGCACTGATGGTCGATCATTTTGTGTTTGTTGGTTTCGGTTTGTATTGTTCATGGTTTTTTTCGTTTGATTGTGTTTGTTCTCTCAAGATTTGGAAGTTCGGTTTTTGTTCATTGTTCTTGGAATTTTTTTTTTTTGGAATGTTTTTTCTTTCGAAAACTTTTGAGTGATTTTTTTCTATTGGGTTTTGTTTATTTCATTTTTTTGCAATGCTCACTTTTGATTTTTGATTTTTTGTTCCCCTATCTCCGAACCCTAATTTTTTAATGCTGCATTATTTTTTTTTCGCCCAGATGTTTTTATGTTGAAAGTGTAGATACTCATCCTTATTGTGTTGTTTTATCCTTAATGTTGTTTTCGTTACGATTTTTTTTTTTTTTTTTTTGCCTCAGATTTTGGGGGTTTGGTTTGGGAACCCTAATTTTTTATCGAGGGTTTTTTCCCCCTTTTTTTTCCCTCTCGGTACAGTATTTGTGGTGGGAGTATAAATTTTTTTTTCGGATTATTAATTTTTCCCTCTCGGAACCCTATTTTTGTTTTGGACCGTTTTCTCCTCTCTTTTTTTTTTTTTTTTTTTCCTTTTTTGTGTTCGGTACATTTTTTGTGGAAGCAAGTGTTGGTGTTAGTATTGAATATGTTGTTTTTTGCATTCATTGTTGTTTTGCTTTGGTTTTTTTTTCGTTTTCTCAGTCTTGGCTTTTGATCTTTACCCTTGAAACGGTTCTTCTTTTTTTATTTTGCATATTTTTTCATCTGTGTTTTTTCATTTTTTTCAAACAAAGGTAGACTGAGTAACGTAAACAAGAGATTGGGTATGGGATATTGAAGAATTTTTTTTTTTTTGGGTTTATTTCGGGTATTGTTTCCGGTTTTTTTGCTTTTGTTCATTTTTTATTGGTTCTTCTTCGCAGATTGGCATAAAAACGGTGACGAAATGGACAAATGCAACTATGAAGAGGAACGTTGAAGATTTTTTCTCGCTTGATTTCTAAATCTGTAATTTTTTTTTCCTTTTTCTCCTCGGGTAATATTTTGTTGGTTTTTTTAGCGATTTTGATATAATTCGTTACCGTGTGTGATGTTTTGTTATCATGTTTTTTTATTCTGTTTAAGCATTTGGTAAAAAATTTACTAATTGTAGTATATGATCATTTAGTTTGATTCAAACCAGGTTTTAAATTTTTACTCTTTAGTTATGTGGTTATAATTACAGTTTTTGAAAGCTGTCTTTAACATTTAATGCTTTTATATTATATGTTTTTTTTTCCCTGTTGTAATTTTGTGGTTTGTTAGATGGCTGTATGTTACTGTTCATCACTACTTTGACTGAGATATCTTCCCGATTACACCTCTGTCATTAATGCAACTCATTATGTAAATTTTTTTTCCCTTATCGTTATCTCCAAAAAATTCGTGCCTCTTTCGTCCACCGACTTTTCTCATTTACTTAACTCTCTTTTATAAACAAATTCTTTCCATTGTATTGTTCACACCTGTCCTGCACTATTAAAACTTCTGTAAAATCGTCTTAACTGCTTTGGTTTGAATCCTATTTGCCTCCTGTCTAAACCTGCTCTGTATCCAGGTACTATGTTTATTTAAGACTTTTAATTAGTCTTCATTGCCGTTTTCATTTTGTATGTTGTTAGTAGTTGGTTTCTCAGGTTTTCCAGTTGATTTACATATTCTGTCAATATGTTTATTATTATGATAATATTGTAAAGGGATTGAATTTTTTTATTGTCTGTTTTTTTCCCCTCTGTTTTTTTGTTTTTCTCGCTGTTTTTTTTTCCTTTGCCATTTTATGTTCTCACAATGTATACAGTTGTTTCTCTTTTATGTATAATGTTCTAAATATTATTCAAACAGGTTATATGATTATGTTCTATATATAGATTTTGATTATTTTGTATTGTGTTTTTCTTCTTCTGCTTTTTTTCTTCCTTTCTCCTATTCTGATTGCGTGTTCTGTTGGTCTAAATATTTTTACCAAAAAGTTTTGAATCATAGTTTTTATATGCTATGATGATCTCTATTTAACTATAACATAATGAATATACCAGATTTCTTCTTTAATTTGGTCTATGATGCTGAATATGGTATTATTGATAGCATATGTTATATAACTGTTTGACCATCTTTTACTGTTGCCGTGGGTGTTTGGATTTGTGTTAAATTTGATTTTGTTACTATACAATAGTATTCATTATATATTGCTGATTTCATACTATTGTAATATTTAAAAGTTTTCTGCCTTTTTTTATCTATTGGTACTACTTTTCCTATTTGCTTCTCTTTGTTCTCTCTCTGTTTGATGAAAACATTTCTAACCCCCTACCCCCCGGTTTTTTTGTTCCTTTTTTTTTTTTTTAACACATTCCCAAATATCTTACTTGGTAGCTATTAAAGATGCTGCTGAATTGTATTATGGTTATCATTAATGGATGTTATTAATGAGATCTAAGCATAATATAAAATGTTTTAAAAAAATTTTATGTTAGTTTTTTGTAGTATATATGTTTATGTATATGTATGTATTTGGTTATATATTTAGATTACTATATAATTAAGTTAATACACATTATGCATTCTGTTTTTTCATTATTTATTATTATATTATTATTACTTCTAAGTTAATTTGTTGTTTTATACTTGGATTTTTTCCTTGGCTTTTTTTTTTTCCCTATTACCCGAGGAGTTTTTTTTTTTCAGTATATTGTTGTAATATTTAAATTTATTATAACAATTTTTGTATTTTAAATAATTTTATGATTAGAAATTTATGTAATTTTGATTGTATGGTTTAAGTTTTTTATTAAGTAATTCCATACAAAAAAAAAACTGATTTCTCAAAGTTATTGTAAATATATTACCTTCCTTAATTAACTACACTTAATGTAAATTATTTATTCTCATAATTTTTTTTTAACTTTTTTTGCTGCTACGTGCAACGCACGGGCATTTAGGCTCGTAACATATACAAGGG